>JADRCG010007760.1:27649-96189 GCA_019844195.1 Rhabdomys dilectus
TCTCTCTCTCTCTCTCTCTCTCTCTCTCTCTCTCTCTCTCTCTCTCTTTCCCTCTCCCTTCCCCTTCCCCTCTCCATTCCCCTCCCCATCCTCCTCCCCTCTCTCTCTTTAGCTGCTGGTTGCATATGGATTACCATATAAAGCTATCAATGAATGTTCCTATGCCATGGCTGTCTGATTTATACCATATTTATCATGGTGAACTAATAATCTAAATATGTAAAGATGCCTTAAAATTAAACAATTTCTTTTATAATGTACTTAATCACAAAAATAGAACAATACATAAGCCAAGTGATATCTGTAAATTTGAAAAGAGATTGGTCAGGAAAGGAAACCTCAGAAAACTAGTGATAAAGAAATATTCTATTTCAAAACAAACAATGAAGTAAAAACACTCATGAAATTAAACAAACAAACAAAAAAGAAAACAAAAGGCACCAACTCAGCACTGGAGACGATACAGTCCCAGATGTCCACAATCGAAAAATGGATAATGAAAGTGTGGCTTTTGCAGACAAGTTGATGTAACTAGAAAATATCATCCTGAGTAAGATAATCTAGACTCAAGAGTACACACATGGTATAAATTCATTGAAGTGAATATTAGCCAACAATCTTGGAAATACCAATGATACAACTCAGACACCATATGAAGCTCAAGAAGAAAGAGAAAAGTGTGGATCATTCATTTCTACTTAGAATAGGGGACAAAATAATGTTGGGAGTTAGAGGGCAGGAGAGACATAAGAAGGAGAAAGGACAGAGAGGAAAAAAGAAGGCAGGAAAAGGTTTGAGAAGAGATGAGGGAGAAGTACAGAGGGTCAGAAATTTAAATGGAGGTATGGAGCAGTGGGGGATAGGAAACTCAGGGTAGGCAATAGAAAGTCTCAGATGCTAGGGGAAAAAGAGGTTGCCAGGACCCAAGTGGAATAACATTGATCAAAAGATCCAACAAAGAGGAAATACAACCAGTAGAACCCATATCCAGTGGTTAGGCATGGCCCCTATTTGAGTGATTGTGCCACCCATACATCTCAAGACATTACCCCAGAATTGCTCCTGTGTAAAGGAAATGCAGGGACAAAAAGTGGATCAGAGTCTGAAGAAATGTCTATTCAGAAACTGCCTCACCTAGGGTCATCCCATCTGCAGACACCAAACCCAGACATTATTGCTGATGCAAAGGATCAATTCTGACAGGATCCTGGCACAGCAGTCCCCTGAGAGACTCTACCAGAGCCTGACCAATACAGATGTGGATTCTCAAAACCAACAAACATCAGACAGAACACAGGGATCCCATTGGGGAATTTAGGGGAAGAACTAAAGGAGCTGAAGGGTTTTGTAACACCATAGGAAGAACAATAGCAACCAGCCAGACCTCTAAGAGGACCCAGGGTCTAAACCACCAGCCAAAGAGTACACAGGAAGAAACCCATGGCTCTAAGTGCATATGTAGCAGAGGACTGCCTTATCTGGCACTAACAGGACAGGAGGCCCTTGGTCCTTTGAAAGCTCGATGCCCCATCCAGAGAGATGCTGTAGCCTTTAGGCCTGAGTGAGTGAGAGGGTAGAGGAGTACCCTTATAGAAGCAGGTGGAAGGATTTGTGGTGGGTAATCTTGGAAAGGGGACAATATGTGCTATGTAAATAAGTAAAATAACCAATTAAAAAAAAAGAGTTTTACTTTTTTTCAGTGAAGTTTATAGTATCCATATTACCTCTGCTGTATAATTTTATAACATCACCTTCACAATGATCTTGTTACTTGAGCTAAACCTGCATGCTTTTCTCCAATGTGGTGTGCAAATAAAAGCCAATGAAACACCCAAATAGTCACAATCTGTTCCTGAGCTTTAAGTTTATAAAAAAATACTAGTTAGAACCCAGGCATTTTTTTTTTGTAGTTCTCCGGAGTAAGAGTCTTCATTTTTCCTCATGTACCAAAGATTAAAATACAAGGAACTTCTACTGTTATTTGAAACCATGGTATTATTTTATCTGATCACTGGAAGTAAGAACCTGTTAGGCTGAATTTTGAGAAACACTTCTCTCTAACAGTGTTCAGTTTACAGAGTAACATATAATAGAATATTCTGGAGTTGGAAAACAAATAAATCAATCAGTTCATGCTAGACTGATATAATTATGGGACAGTAGGCAAATAACAGCACATAGTGAAACTATGTTACAAAATCATATAAGGAATCCAAAACATAAAATAAAACTAATGGTTTCAGTATAAAGAGAGGTTAATACAATCAGATGAAGAAGTTTTTAACATACACAATCTTATCATATTATACCCAAATAAGACATTTAGCATACTGTGGAACTGGTTAAACCATAATATTTAATTTACAATCATAGATAAATTTTAATTTTTAACTAAATTTAAATGGATGTTCCTTCTTGAATGTTTTTTTGTGCCTGATGCTATGACAGGAGTTTTTTTCTGGCCTTAACAAAATAATGTAGCACTTGGGGGCAAAAATCAATCCAAGCAGTGCTATACTGGAAGCCAAGATGGAGAACACTTCCATAGCCACCATGACCTTCCCCTTTGTGCTATGGTAGACAGGGAGGAAAGTGATCCAAACACAGAAGAATACCTGCATGCTGAATGACAGGAACTTGGCTTCATTGAATGTGTCAGGCAGATTCCTGGACAAGAAGGCCACGGTGTAGCTCCCAAGTGCTAAGGAGCAGAGGTAGCCCAGGACAGTGTGGAAGGCAACTGTTGAACCCATGTTGCACACAGTGATGACGTGATCATGTTCAGCATGAGGATCTTGATCAATGAAGGGAGGAGAGGTAAGAAGCCAGATTCCACAGATAATAAGTTGGATTAGTGTGCAGATGGGAATGATGAAATTAGGGGCTCTTGATACCATTAACCACCTCACCATTCTAGCTGGAACAGTGGCCTTAAATGCAATAACCACTGTAATAACTTTGGCTAGCACAGTGGAGAGAGCCACAGTGAACAAAATTCTAAATGCTGTCTGCATTTGTCTTGTGTTTACTGTTTTGATTCAAGTGAAGTATGATGGTCATAAGAAATCTTGGATCTTAAACATGCTGTGAAATTTAAAACGTAAATTAACGGTGCTAGAAAAAATCATCCTGAGTGTGATAACCAGACAAAAAGAAAAAATGCTGTCTAATCATTTATATGAGGCTTTTATCTGTTGAGTATTAACACAGCAGGCTACAACTCATATAGCCACTTATTTCAGGAATAAAGTAATGCCCTGGGAGAGTGAAGAATCACCCTAGGAAGCAGAAATTAAATGAGTAGTTATGAATAGATGGGATGTGAGACTGAAATAGGAGGTCAAATGAGGAATGCAGAGAACAGGTGAATACAAAGGGGATATGGGGGTGAACACCTAAATTTAGGGATCATTTGAGCATTTGTATTTGAAAACAAGTACAGCTGATATCACTTAAGTTATTTACATATGTGTTAGAAAATTTAACTGGAATCACCTAATAATGGGAAAACCAAAATTCCAATGAGCATGTCTAGCCAGTATATGAGAGCTGCATTGTCAAATGAGTTGCATATAATTTTATCCAAAGGGGCCCCATGAAAACCCAAACAAACCAGGTTTTAGTCAAGGCTATTGGTTGTTCTACACAATAACTGAAAACAGCACCTCATAAGTCACTGAGGATAGAGAAGTCAAAATGTCACCTAGCTAGAGCCTTTAGTTCACTGAATAGTTTTCACAGTATTTAGAGGTACTTTGTATACTACTAGAAGAAAAAAAGAAAATGCCACACAGATTTTAACCCTGCAATCTAGGATGGTGAGCTGCCTGCAGAATACCCTGGTACAGTAGTGGCTCAAAATTTGTAAAAATATCATCTCACAGTCTGATTCAAATACAGGCCCACTTCATGATACCAAATCCATGCCTGACAATGCTTTTGTAGCCAAATACCTGAAATTAGATAGGCAACAAGCTTAGGAAAAACCTAAATACTAATGTTCTACAAAAGAAACACTGCAGGGTGATCTATTTGTGACATTCTTTTATACATATAGGTATATGACATTCTTTTATACATATATGTGAATATTTTTCTCAGCTTTCATCAGAGAAATGTCTTTCTATGCTAAATAAAAATAATAATAGAGGCACACAACTGGACAATAATCAGAGAATGACAGACATTGAAACATCCAGTTCTAAATATGGTGATATCTATACAGATCCTTGGCTTAAATGTTAAGGGAACATAGCAGGAAAGTATTCAGAAAAATTGTAAGAAACAGTGATGGGGGAAAACACTGATGAAAGAAAGCCTTCTCTACACACCAGGATTTATAAGGTATGAAATCACAGAGAGACTGGCACCATGAAAAATTGTTCTACATGTATAAGCCAGATAAGGTCTTAGTGCAGAAATGGCAACTATACAAAAGGCCCATTACTACCGCAGAAGCTATTTCAAAATAATACCTGATGGCAATAAAAGTTTTATTTTTCAATGGATTTCAACTGGGTAATCCAATAAAACTTAAAGTCCAGCTCCAGTAGCTGATGGCCAACACAAAATTAATTCACTGGGATTTTTTAAGGTTTTATTTTCTAACAATGCTTTGTCTTGTCAATTCTTTAAACTTTACATGTCTTAGAGTACATGCTACAGCCTATAATTTGTTTTAATGGGTTGTCTAAGTGTGAAAATGTGTGTGTGTGTGTGTGTGTGTGTGTGTGTGTGTGTATGCCTGCATGTGACTTTTGCAATATTTCTTTGGGTTTTTATTTAGTTATTAATTTGTTTGTTTCATTGTATTCTGGTTTGTTGTTTTTATTGTATTTTATCATTATAAATTACATTTCTTTTCATATTCTATTGAGAGAGAGAAAGAATCAGTATGGATTAGTGTTGTTGGGAATGTGGGGAGGAATTTTAAGAATTTAGGAATTAAAACATACAAGAATATATTCTATGAATCCAAACTACTTTGACATTACAACTTAAACCTGGTAGAATGCCTAAGAACAATGATACAAGTGGCAGCTCATGGTACCAAGGATGTTGAGGAAGGAGAACACTCTTTCATTGTTGGTGGAAGAGCAAACTTGTACAGGCACTGTGGAAATTAGTATGTCATTTCTGCAGAAAGATTGTAATCAGTGTACCTCAAGTTCCAACTTTACTGTTCTTAAGAATATACCCAAAGTATGCACCATCCTACCACCAGGACATTTGATTAATCATGTTCACTGCTGCTCTACCCACAAAAACCAGAAAATGGAAACTATCTAGATATCTCTCAACAGAATAATGAATACAAAAAATGTGATACATTTCCATAATGGAGTATTAATACTCAGATGTTAAAAATGATATCATGAAATTTGCAAAAAATATGTGAAAATAGAAAAGATTATCTTCAGTAAGGTATGGCAAACCTAGAAAGATAAATATTGTATGTATTTGATTATATTGTTAATTTAGCTGTAATAGTTTGTAATAAAATACATGATATAATGTTTAAAAATAGAGAATAGGGAATAAGTTGTCATATAGATACCCATGGGAAGATAGAGTTTATGAGTTGACTGAGCCAAAAAGGATGAAAATATGTGGGCAATGAGATAGAATTGAGTGAGGGAATGAGGACAAGGACAGCTACAAATAAAGGGCAATGGAGGAGCAACAAAGAAACCTGATGCAATGGAAACATCCTATAACATGTGAAGGTGATCCTAATGAAGTTTCCATATAGTGAGGGAAACAGAAACCCACTGGCCATCTCTTGTCAACAAATAAAGTATGAGTACTGTGACTGGGTTTCATGAATATGAGTTGTTGGTTTAAAACATGCAGTAGAATCTGCCCTCCCTCACCCCAAAATACAGGCTATTGCCAAGACAATAAGTTGCTGTGCAGAAACTAACAGCAAAGTTACACTGCTCAAGATAACATAGCATAACTCATCAAACATCGAGTGATGGGACAGGTCCTGGTTCAGTTGTTGGAAAACCCACATGAAGACTAAACTGCACTTCAGGTACATATGTGCAGTGCCCTAGGTTTATCCTATGCTCACTCTTTCAACCACAAACTTTTTAATCTACATTTAATCCTGCCCAGAAGTTATGCTAGGATATTGGTAGTATAAACTTTGAGGAAGTAACCAACTAATATCTGATTTGACTCTATTGAATGTAATACATTCCTGACACTATTTGAGCAAACCAGGATCCATAGACTAGACAGATCAAAGACTTTGGGTAAAACCAATACTACTCATATCAAAATATGTCTCCTAAACCTATTCTTCTATACTCATAAATCAGTGCATTATTCAGCCATGATCAGAGAGGTTTCATTTTTTATTCCTGCAGCAGAAAGGAGTAAATACAAAGACACACATCTGGACATTATGATGTGTGTGTGTGTGTGTGTGTGTGTGTGTGTGTGTGTGTGTGTTTGTGTGTCTGTTGTATATGTGTGTGTGAAAGAGAGAGAAACAGAGAGACAGGGAGAGACAGAGACAGAGAGTCATAAAGAAAAAATACAATAGACAGCTCTAAGTGGGGTGTCTTTCTATCTATTTCTTCCTCTCAAAGTTTAGAACACTCCATAAAAATGAAGCAGAAGTAGTAGGGCAGCCAGGTGGGACAGAGGACAGCAGAAGAAGTGTTTGTACTACAAATACGCAAGGCTTACCTGAACATTCAGAGAGTGCAGCAGGAATCACAGGACCTACACAGGTCTGCACTAGGTCCTCTGCATATACAGCAGAGCTTTCAGTTTAGTGCTTTTATGTGACTCCTAATCAAGTTTCTGATTCTTGAGTGCATTCCTGCAACTTTTATTTTTCTACTGTCTTTTCTTCCATAGCTTCAATATGATAGTTTAAAAATATATTATAGTTTATTTTATTATGTATTGTTGTTCTCTTACAGAAGCATGATCAGTTCTAATAAGAGATAGAAAAAAAGTAGATATGGATGAGAGAGAAAGTGGGAAGAATCCTAGAATAAATGGAGGGAGGGGAATGATATTCAGAACATAATGTGTGAGAAAAGAATTTGTGTTTAATAAAAGGGAGACAAACATTTTACATAAACACATAGCATGAAATAAGTAAAACAAAAAAAACCTTAACAATGATAGAGATTAAATATATGTACTAGAAAAATCAAACTTAACTGCTTAGTCACATACTATGTAAAATAACAAGAACAGAAACCAGAACCAGACCAGAACCAGAACCAGAACCAGAACCAGAACCAGAACCAGAACCACATCCCTGTACTGGTAAAAATATTAATAGAGAATGTGAGGAATCCAATTTTTAAGTGAATCGTACATATGACTGAGTATTGTTTGAAAATGTAAAGGGTTGGTGCTCAATACCCTATGTCCTTGGTTAAATGAAACATCATCAATTTGTGTAAAAGGTGAATATTCAGAAAAAATAAATGCAATGGATCAGGAATGTAAGTCAAGGATGAGGTCAATATCTAGAGTGTGTGATTTCAAAAGGAAATAAAACTAATAACAATTCTTATATGTCTAATCAGGGAATAAGTGATAATCTTCTTACCTATCTCCAGTGTTTTCCCATTTGGTTACGTATAGCCGACTCCTGAGGAAAAGCTGGAAACTTCTATAAAGCCTGTATTTACCTGTCTCATTGGAAATTTCATTGTCTGCACAGGGAGTACAATCAAAGCAGCAGACAGCCTTGCTTTCCTGGGCAGCTTTCCTGAATCCAGGCCCACAGCTTTCACTGCACACAGACTGAGGAATCTAAGAGAAATGAAAGCTATTAGCAAATGTCTTGACTTTTCTGAAAATTTTGAGTATATAGAGAATTTCTGGGTATATTAACACTTAATTTTTAAATGCTTACACTTACAATTGAAGCTAATGAGATTTGACATTGCTAATTTTATCATCACTTGAGCTCCACAATCCACAAGTTTAAGTCTTGGTCCAATTTCTGAAGATGTTGATAAGTATAGGTGATAAAAGTAGTGCTCAAGAAAGTCATAATATGCATTTAGATTCAACTCGTTTCCATGCTTACTGGCTACTAGGGGAAACTTTATATCGAAAATGTTTATTAATGTTGACTGACAAGTTTACAGGTCTTGATTCATCATGGAAGTACATCTTTTTCATCTCCATGAGTAGTTTTATACAGGTACCTACCTGAGATAAGAAGAACCACCACAATATGACTGTCAGTATTTCACAGGCTGCTATCACTCACAGAATGAAAATGTGATAGGAGTTTGCAACCACATTTTTTTTTCTTCAATTTTGGTCTAATTCTGGTCTATAAACATGCTGTCCTCACCTCTTCTGACTGTTAAAACATCCTTTACCCACAATATAATAAGCACTCAGAGAGCCAGTCAAAACAAACTGATCTCCCCTCTGTTGCATTTGTTGACTGTTTGCATGAAGTATCAAATCAAGCATTACACACACACACACACACACACACACACACACACACACACACATACTCACACACACTTGTCATACTACTATACATTTCAGAAACTGGGAATGTAAAATGCTATCTTACCTTAGTGTAATTTGTTTGTCTAGATGACAAAATGAATCTACCAGTGTTCTGAGGCAGTAAATAAGAGATACTCTCTGTTTAAGAAATATATGGGCATTAACAAACTTAAAAATACACATATCCATTGATCAGAGTCAAGGTCTATGTTGTCTGTTTTTCTGTGAAGATCCTTATTGTTAGTTCAATGTTTATTGATACTGAGTCCCATGATCATTACATCCTGAGAATTACCTTAGTTTTTATGAAATGTCAGTGCAGTGAGAGAAGTCACAACTCACCTCTGTAAACCCTGTAAGCCATTGTATCATCTGTTCACATAAAGAGAACTGTAGACCCTGCTGAGCACTTAGAGTGTAGGTTCCTACTTTCACCTTTAATCCAAGACCACTTGGAAAATTCCAAAAATTAAGAATGTCATACTTTGTATCTATATTTCTTCCCCCATCCATTACTGTGTGTCCTCTCACATGAATTTTCATTATCGTATTCTTTAGGAAAGGGAGGAGCTAAAAAAAAGGAAAGAAACATGCTGAACAATATTAGATAGTAAAAGATTTTTTAAACTGCTACCAAGAATCTCATTTGAAACAGCCCTGTCCAATGAAAATGTCCAAAGTCATGAAGCCAGGACAGCTATTTGTCACAGTTCCTGCAAAGGTAAGTCAGATGCTTGGGTCACTATCATTTTGTTTCTCTTTTAAATTATGGTCTCTGCCTCTTGCATTCTTGGAAACTTTGTGTATTATGATTCATTATATGTCTTTCTCTGAGATAAGTATGTTTAAGTCTTTAGGAAAGTCATAAAATTACTATTTTTTTCTTCTTTAAAAAATATCCTTTTTGGCCCTATTTGGAAATCTTATTGATGTCCAATATGATCACAAGCACAGATAAGCACAAAGCTAGAAATTTATACCTGAGTCCATGCCTTTCTGGATCTTCCTGGGTATCTTCCCATAAGCAAACTCAAACGATATAGTTGGAACAGGTTAAACTTAGAAATATTTGACAAACTCCAACTGGCTAGGAGAACAGGTAACTAACTCTAGATTATTTTTTACAACAATCTTAGAGCTCTCTGAAAATGTAATGCAAGCATAGGGCATCATGACATACCCATGGAGGACTAAAACTCAATAAGTAAATTAGATTGACTAAAACAAAATTTTACTATTTAATAGTGGACATGATAAAATGATATAAATAAAAACATTACATATTAGTATTTGGGATTCATGAAACAACCAACTCTGATATATTCTATTTATCTGAAATGTTTTAAAACTGGAAATAATGCCAGCTTAACAGCAAGCATAAACATATACAAACATTATATAAACATAATAACTATGTTTGTTTTGGTGGAAACATTCCTTAAATACTTTGAATTGAAGTTGAAGGGTAGATAATAAAATCTGGACTATTTTTTCTTTTTAAATTTTGATTGAACGTCTTTTTTAAAATTTTTTATTGGATGTTTTATTTACATTTCAGATGTAATCCACTTTCCCCATTTCCCTCCCAGCCAGGAGCCCCTATCTGATCCCCTTCCTCCTGCCTATATAAGGATATGCCCCCACCCATCCTCCCACTCCCACCTCCCCACCCAGGATTTCCCCCACACTGGGGCATCCAGCCTTCACTGTACCAAGGGCTTCCTCACCCACATATACCTGAAAATGTCATCCTTCCCTACATATACAGCTGGAGCCATGAGTCCCTCCCTATGTGCTCCCAGTCTGGTTGTTTAGACCCTGGGAGCTCTGGTTGGTTGGTGTTGTTGCTATCCCCATGTTGTCACAAAACCTTTCTGCTCCTTCAGTATTCTCCCACTCCTCCATTGGGAACCCCATGATTAGCTCAATGGTTAACTGTGAGCATCTGCTTCTGTATATTTCAGGTTTTGACAGACCTCTAAGGAGACAGCTATATCAGTCTCCTGTCAGCATGCACTTCCTGGCATCCATATCAGCATCTAACTTTGTTGACTGCACAAGAGATTGGTAGGTGGAGCAGTCTCTGGATGGCCCGTCCTTCAGTTTCTTTCCCATGCTTTGTCTCCATATTAGCTCCCATGAGTATTTTGTTACCCCATCTAACAAGGGACAAAGCACACACACTTTGGTCTTCCTTGTTCATAAGATTCATGTGGTCTGTGAGTTGTATCTTGGATACTGTGAGCATTTGGGATAATATCCAATAATCAGTGAGTGCATAAAAAGAGTGTTCTTTTGTGATTGGATTACCTCACTCAGGATGATATTTTCTAGTTACATCCATTTACCTAAGAATTTCTCAAATTCATTGTTTTTTAGATGAGTAATATTCCATCATGTTGAAAAAGTTCAGCACTTTCAACAAATAGTGCTGGTTTAACTAGAGGTCAACATGTAGAAGAATGCAAATTGATCCATTCTTATCTCCTTGTACAAAACTGAAGTCCAAATGGATAAAGAACCTTGACATAAAACCAGACACACAGAAACTAACAGAAGAAAAGGTAGGGAAGACCCTTGAATACCTAGGCACAGGCAAAAAGTTTCTGAACAGAACACCAATGGCTTATGCTCTAAGATCAAGAATTGACAAATGGGACCTCATAAAATTGCAAAGCTTCTGTAAAGCAAATAAACATTGTCAACAGGACAAAATGGCAACCAATTGATTGGGACAAGATCTTTACCAATCCTACATCCGATAGAAGGCTAATATCCAATATATACAAAGAACTGAAGAAATTAGACTCAAGACAACAAAATAACCCTATTAAAACTGGGGTACAGAGCTAAACAAAGAATTTCAACTGAGAAAACTCTAATAGCCAAGAAAACCCTAAAGAAATGTTCAGTATCTCTACTCATCAGGGAAATGCAACTCAAAACACCCATGAGATTCTACCTCACACCAGTCAGAATGACCAAGATAAAAAACTCAGGTGATAGTAGATGCTGGTGAGGATTTGGAGAAAGAGGAACACTCCTCCATTGTTGGTGAGATTGCAAACTGGTACAACCATTCTGGAAATCAGTCTGGAGCATCCTCAGAAAACTGGACATAGCATTACCTGAGGACCAAGCTATACCACTCCTGGGCATTTACACAGAACATGCTCCAACATATAACAAGGACACAAGCTCCACATTGTTCATAGTAGCCTTGTTTATAATAACCAGAAGCTGAAATGAAACCAGATGTTCTTCAATGGAGGAATGGATACAGAAGATGTGTTACATTTACACACAATTGAGCAAACTTCTAACTCAAGAGATGTAATAAAAAATCAAAAATGCCTGGAGAAAAAAATAATATTTTCTGTATTTCTTGGATAATAATTAGGCTGTCTTTCTTCTGTGGAACCTGTATAAAGGAAGAACCAATCTGACTGCTAGTTGCACTGAGCTTTTTGATTCCTCTGACAATCATGCCAGAATCTCCTCTCTCACTGGCATATTTTTCACTCCTGAGGATCACTAACAACTCTCACTGTTTGCCCCTGGCCCTCAATTATTTTAAACCCATGTGATAGGAGGCATCTACAAAGGAGCCACCAAAGATACTGAGTGAATGAAGGACACTTGGATTGAAGTGCTTTAAATTTCAAAAGTATCATTCTGTACAAAATACTTTTTTTTAACTAAACACAGCTAAGGCACCAAGACACCATTTTACATGGATTGAGCTAATTAATATATTTAACTGATACACTAACCCCATCTGTTCACTTTTGGAATATATTCAGAACTCTATCCTTAAAAGATGGCACGAAAATCTGAAGGACACTTTAAAGTGATCCTTTACATTATAACCTTGTGGTAGTTCTCAGGAGCATTTTGTCTCTTAAAGATGTACTGCTACATCCTCTGCTCTGAGAAATAAATATGGGAAATCTCAACTTTTCACATTAAAAATATAATAAAAAAACTGTGAGGAAATGTGTTACATGAATTCAATATCAACTTAAGTTATTTTTCTTGTTCATCGCACTCCATTTTATAAAGAACACTTACTCAGAATTTAGCATTGACCTCCAGAAAGAGAAACAATATTCTCTCATTTGCTTATTGACAGCATAGTCTAAAACATATGATGCTGAATTTGAATCCCTTAAGAAATAATAAAAATGTCATATTATGGATGTACTGAAACACAGCAAAAAATATTACCTGCCATGGGGAGAATACCATTTCTTCTCCATTGGAATATGATTGTGTCTGTACTTGTTGAAGATGCATCTCATGGAGACTATAGACCACAGCATACACAGCTTTGTATATATTGTAGCCTTCTTCATTTATGGCTGGGTCAAAAAAGTGTCTGGGAAGTAAATTCAAAGAAGCATTGGGTTGACAGTTTTCCAAAAGTTGACAATTAACCTTTGAAAATGAGCCTTGAAAAACAAAAACCAAAACTTAGGAAGATAATTGTCCTCTGGGTATTTGTAGGGATTAACTGTTTGGACAAAATTCATAAACTCAACCACCTCTTCATGGTGGTGTGAAAAAACAAGGCTCCCATGAAATGATTCAACAATAAAATAATCAGAATGGGTATCAACATCCCATGAAGAATTCAAGACCCAGACTTCCATGTCACTAACACTTGTGCAATATGTCGCATCAAACCTTTTACAGAAATAATGTCTCCATAAATAACTATGATATTTGCTTATAATTACTCAATCTTCTCTATATTTTCCATAATGCACTGGAAAATGCATTCCATGTGCCAGAGATCATTTTCAAAAAGGCTATGCAGATGCCATGGCTCTCCATATTTTCTCTCAAGTCTGATAGTATCTGAGTCCCTTTGTGGTCATCTTGGAGGATGAGACCAACCCAGGACCAACTGAAATGAAGCATCAAAAAGACTATGGCTAATGTCAAAGTTGTTTCCTTGGGAACTATTTGACAGAGAGAATTAAACTGACCTCGGTCATTCAAGATAGAGTCAAAAGATCCAAAGGTGATCTAAAGAGATAACATAATACATTGGCATCAGACAAAATTCCAGATTGAAATCAATAGACGGAAACTGTCAAGATGAAGATGGACTTGTCCTATAAACCCATTATATTTTTTCCTACAAAAATTGCTATATTATTGCTCTTCAGATCCAATAACATATATTACCTTACCTCTCTTTTCATTCTGTTTTAAGTAATTGAAATATAGATATAACATAAAGTATCTTTTTACTTTTCTTTGATAGGTGACTAAATCCAGTGCCCCTATTTTACATTTATAGATACCTAAAATATCAACAAAGGTTACATGTCAATTAGTTTCCACATCCCATTCCTCACCTGAGGTATTTTATAGAGTTGTAGTAGTGTTCCAATGTGGGCAGATGCTCACCATGATGGTCTTGTGATTACAGCAGGTGACTTTCTCTTGTGTCCACAGTCACAATTAGGAAGGGGATTGATAACCCCTGTGCGCCAAAGAAATGCTCTATAAAGAATATTCTTTTCAGTATATGGAACATTATAGATATCATATCCAAGAGTTATATTGGGTAGAAGATGAGGGTTTCTGTTGATCTCCTCAATGGCAAACATAAGAGCCAGAACAAATTGGTAGTTCTTAAACTTATACCTGCACAGATTTCACAAAATTACACAGGAGGAAGCCATAGACTATACAAGTTTTCTAGTTAGTGCAGTGGTTTTATAATGTAAATGTCACTGTTTCTGTGAAGTCATTATTATAATATCTTCTCATGAATGACTGGAATTAGAATGGGCATTTTAAGCAGGTGAGATCAGTAATATTCTACACTCATTAATTATGGTCTCTGTAACTCTACTTTATCATTGTATTGCTTTATTTATCTTTCATGTGTATAAAAATTTAAAAAAACCTTTCTTTTGAAAAAGATCAGAATTGTTTGGATCTTGGCCTTTCAATTTCTACCATTATGAAAGAACAATATATTTTGATCCAATCACCCACTTTTCTGTGACAATATCTACCTTAAAATTATCACAAAATTAATTTAAATAATATATTGCCACAAGTGTCATTTTTATGACTTTTTATTAGAGCAGTCTGAAACACAGTATGTAAAACTGGCTGATGTGGAAATAATGAGAATCTTCCTGGCTATGCCTCTCAATTGATGGGATTAATTTATGTAAAACCTCTCCCAAATTTGTTTCACCTTTGTGTATATTTATGAGTTATGTGTATCACTTCTACAGATGTGAGGTTTTGTGCAGGTGTGGTTACATCAGTTTCATAATCTATGAGTGCAAAGCAGAGAAGGACATCCAGGGTCAGTCCTGGCTGTTCACATGGCTTCATCTGGGCTCTTTTAATCATTTGTTTAATTACTGACTCACTGACTAACTTATTTGATTGATTGAGACAGAGTTTGACCATGTTGCCTTGGCTGGCCTGGAACATATTCTATAAATAAATTTGACCTCAAAATCATGAATAATTTCTGTGTCTCCTTCCCCAGTGCTGCAGAGGAGAGAGAGTACCATGCCAACTGACTTCATAGTTCCTTTATTGTTTTTAGCACATAAGCCTGGCACTCTAGCCAGCAAACTTTCTGGGAGTAACCTCTCCCTATTGTATTCTCCATGTGACCATTAGAATATAAGAGTATAATCATGATCTTTGAAAGGTATGAACTGAGATCCTCAAACTTGCACCTAGAGCAGTTTACCTTGTTAGGCCACTGTTGATTTGTCTAATAATAATGTGATTAAAAAAATTATACCTTTAATGATACCAAAGACCCACACACAAAGAAAGAGCATTTCATTTTAGTGTTAAAGTATGCTGTTCCCATTGCAGTGTCCTTTAAGATTATATTTAGTAAGTTTTTCTTCAGTTGGATAAAAAATATTTCATAAGACATTTTCACAGTTTCTATAGAAAGCAGCATTATGATATAATATACATATAGCAGGAGAATATTTCTCCACTAAATGTACTTTAAAAAAAAAAAGGAACATGGCATCTTAAGATGTAGAATTTTCTGCAAAATTTTTGCATTTTAGTCACATTTTTTTTAATTTTTGTTTTTGTCTTTTTCTTTTTTGCTTCAGTGCATGTTTGCGTCTCTGATATTTTGTACTTCTGTATGCCTTTTCTAAAACTTCTTTTTTTCTGTTCATGTAACTTCTGGTATGCCACATTTCTGATATATATGATGCATGATGGCACAACAAATATTGTCATTGTTTCTCCCTCCTCTATAATCCTTTTCTGGGAAGCTGCTGAAATTTATAGATTGCATGACCCAAGGTGTGTCTCTTTTAAACCAAATGGATTTTTCTAGTGACATCAAACAACATAAAACAAAAGACTTCATGTTTTTCATAATTTAAAACAAATATACAAGGATGTACTTCTATTTATTATGATGAAATCATAGCAATCACAGAACTCATAAAGAGCAGGAGAGACCAGAAATACTAAAATAAGAGTGCAAAGAATGATTATGAAAATATTTTAAGTAATAATGTATTATAGAGGAAGCTGATGACATGGGGAGCCCCATGGGAAGACCAGCAGTCTTTACAAACCTGGACCCCCGAGATGTCTCAGATACCGATTCACCAACCAAGCAGCATGCACTTGCTGATATGAGGCCCTCAGCACTTATACAGCAGAGGACTGCATGGTCTGTATTCAGTGAGGGAAGATGCTCTTGATAGACTTGAGGCCTCAGGGAATGAGGAGGTCTGGTGGGGTAGGGTGTGGTTGAGACATTCTCTTGAAGACAGTTGAAGGAGGAGGTGTGAGATAGAGAGTAGTCTGTGAACAGACTAGGAGGGGGGATGAAGCCTGGACTGTAAAAAGGGATTAAAGAATAATAATAAAAAAGAATTCTCAAATCAAAAACAATAGAAACCAAAATCAACCACACTTGAGTCTGTACATCTCAATAAACTTCTATACAATTAGAATAGCCATTCTGTGTCACATTAAGAAAATTGAATATCATACATCTTTCTTACTCTTTATCTAGAATATATATCAGGAAGACCCAAGATTGGATCCTGTAGAACTTGATGGAAAGGCTCGATTGCTGAGGACACTACATAGTTGAACCACAAAACATGGAGAAATCAGGCAGTTAATTACCTACTTTATTTCTCCTGGCTAGGTTTTATAGTTCTGTAAGATGCTATGCTTGCTAACAAGGAAAGTAAAATAACCATCATTCTTACTCAGCTGTGAACTATTATCATTAGGAATACAGTAATGACTGGGTTTATCTGATAGGCCATCTGGTACTAAAATGGGCACACATGTTACATGTGGATCCACACTTTGTCTGATTTAATATAAGATACATTCCGTAGTATAGAAAACATGCATTACACTATGAAGATGGCAAGACTCTGTGACAAGGTAAGTCATAGACACACAGGGGTAACTTACTAATCATTATGTTAAAGTAAAAATAAACCACAAATGATTTATTGATGTATCCATGGATTAGTTCATCCATCAGCCTTCCACGTGGATTATTTTACAGTAAATGACAAATAATACATAAACCAATGACTGATTGTGGTATAGATAATAACAAACTATATGGTGCTAATGCATAAACATGGGTTAGACATCATACCCCTACCAACAACAATGCTGAGTGGTCACGGTAGAAAAGCAATGGGAACATTGTAAAGACCAGAGGCTGTGGACAATCTCAAAGAAACAATATTTTTATTCCATGAGAGTAGTACTCAGCATGATTATGAAAGCATGTACTAGACCATGTAGGCTCAAACAAGACAAAATACCAACATGGAGGATATAGGCGTGAAATGTCATCCTGAGCCAAGATACTATAGAGATTTGAAAGTCACTTGGTGAGAGATAGTCAATTGCTGTACTGCTGTTACCCTTAGGTCAATCATACTCAAAACAAGGTTCCTGTAACAATAGTACTTATAGAACACAAAGTGTAGTTGACTGGAAAACGTCAAAGAAATGAGTTACTTTGGTAAGAGGATTAGAATAAAAATAGGGGACATAAGAGGATGGAGTTGTGTGGGTGAATATGGTCAAAATGTTTTCTGTGAAACTAGTAAAGAATAAAACGCTTTTAAGGCAAAAATAAAATAACAAAAGTATGTCCAATGGAGAAGAATTTTGTTAGAATTGTAAGAAACTAGAAATATAAATATATTTTTTAGTCAGTAGACAGTATAGATTTAAATGCAAGCATATAAAATATGATATATATCATTTTGATAATTGCATACATGTAAACAAAGTCTTACAAACACTTTATCCAGTGCAATCCCCACTACATATTTTATGATAAAGCAACATAGGGGGATCCAAGCTACCCAACATAAAGCAGTGAGAGGGAAATAGGGTTTTTATTTCCAAGATTTATTTTAGATTCATATTTTGAGGAAACATGGTATTTTATAAGTATGTACAATTCATATATGATAATTAAAACTGTTTAAACTCAACACATTTTAGTTTATACTTTATCATTTTATTAGTTCAGTGAGTTTAAATTCTGCATTATATAGATTTTTTAAACATTCATTTTAATGTATTTTAACATGTGTAATATCTTTACTTTCTTATAATGACCAGATTACTTTTATTTTTTCTTGCATTATTCTTTTTTTTACCCCATATTACTAACCATGAAGATCCATTTTCTTTGTCTTTCTGTCTGTCCCTCTCTTTTTCTTGTGTGTGTGTTTGTGTATTTAGAAAATAAATAGGAAAACTGATAAAGGAAATAAACATTTATTTCCAAAGAGGGAATCTGGGCTTGATGGTTCACACCATTATTACCACTGTCCAAAAAGAGGGAGATTTCTGATTTCAAGGTTACCCTGTTGTATATAGAGAGTTTTAGGACTGCCAGGGCTACACAAGAAATCCATGTGTCAAGGAAAAAAAGAAAAAAGGAACAAGCAAACAAATAAAGAGAGAGAAAAGCAAAAATATTTTATTGGGAATAGGAGCACATGCTTTCAGTCCTAGCTCTTTGGAAGGCAGAGGCACACAGGTCACTGCAAGTCTGATATATATAGTAAGTTTTAGGTCTGCCAGTGCTATATAAGTTATAGAAACTCTGTTTCAAAATTTAAAAAGAGACAAAAGCAAAAAAAGCAGTGAAATAACATATGAAGCATCACCTGACATCACACAACCCCACACACACTAATTCTCTTTTAAAGTTTAAAAAAGTGTTTTAGTTAGAATTATTATTTATTAGATGAAACACCATGACCAAAAGGGAACTAAGGAGGAAATATTATTTGGTGTTTTTATTTTAATTATAGTTGATATGATGAAACACCATGACCAAAAGCACGATATAGAAAAATATTTTTATTAGGTGATTACCTCCACATTATTGTCCATCATTGAAAGACATCAGGACAGTATATCAAACAGGGCCAAAATGTGGAGGTAGGAGATGATACAGAGGCCATGGAGATGTTCTATTTACTGGTTTTCTCGTAATGTAATTCTCAGCCTGCTTCTTTATAGACTTCATGATTACCAGCCCCCAAATGGCTTCATCCACAAAAGGCTTAGCAATACCATTACAGGTTTTTCTACAACCCACTCTTATGGGGACATATTCTTAACTGATGTTCCTCCTTTCAGATGATTTTTTTAAGTCACAAGTTGATACAAAACTTAGCAGCATATTTAGTTTATGCTTCATTGCTGTTCATTATTGGTGGAAGTCAGGACAGGTTCTAAAGTAGGGCGGGGTGGCACACAGGAACCGATACACTGGCCATGGATTAATGCTTTTTATTGGTTTGCTCACTGTGACTTGTTCAGTTTGATTTCTTATAAAACCCAGGGCCACATTTGCAGAGATAGCAAACCATCCACAATGGACTGGTCCTTCCCACATCAAGGAATGCTTAAGCAAATGCCCTGCAGGCCTGTCTAAGCCTGATCTTATTGAGACAATTACTGTATTGAATCTTTCTCCTCTCCAGTGACCCTGTGTCAAATTGACATAAAGCTAACCAATACCCCAAGAAATATGAAATAAAAAATCTACAAATGTTTTAGACAATATGACAGAATGTTAAGAAATAGATAATAATGGTTTATTAAAAGTATAAGCTAAGGAATACTAAAAATAATCTTACTAAGTGGTCATTTACAAGATGCTTATGACAGTAAAGATAGTAACAAAATATGCAGAAAAACTTGCAGAAAAGCATAGAATTCTAAATAATTACTTATATTATTACTAAATGCTTACCATATCAAATAACTTACATTGAAAATTAGAAAATACTTCATGAATTATTTATTAATTCAATTAAAGTTGAAACATCATACAATTAAATAATTTTCAATCAGTTAATTTAAAAGAAAACCTATAAAAGTCTAGATATTTTTGACATCTATTTATATATTTTATATTTAATTCTGCAAGTGATAGTTTGAGCTAAATGGCAGTAAACTTTCCACAGTGATGATAATGACTGCTTGTAGCACTCACCCATGCAAACCATGACAAAATCTTTTATATCAGAGAGGGTGGTACACACTTAAAGAGCTGCTTTTGTTTGTGTTTCCAGATGTGCTGGATATTACATTTGTATATCACACCTTCTTTATAAATTGTCCAGAGGAAAAAGGAGCTAGCAAAGACAATCCAAGTACCAGTTAAATAATATCAGTGAATACAATAAAGCAGACACCACAGTTGTCCTTCTCAAATAGATGAATACAGCCCTAATACATGATAGACCCTCTTGAAAGGATTTAAAGAATAGTCAATGGCCATTCTAACTGCGTATGAAGAAAAGATTACAGGAATGCAATGCATGGAAATAGAGACCTCAATTAAAAGACCCCAGGCAAGAGTGAAGAAATATACTCAGGATCAAGGTATATTTAGCGATAGATCTCTTTTTGCTGCTAAGACACAGAAGGATAAAATGGACAAATCAGTCTCAGATTACTATTAGACACCTGAGCAATGCTCTAGAAAACTTGCAGGAGCTCCATTTTTCTATTCTATTACTTGGGAAAATATAATACAAATATAAGTGTACACAGAAAAATATTTCTGATAAGTGTATAAGACAAGATTGTTAATATTTTATAGTGAAAATACTCTTTTCCAGTAATGAACTACTTTTACTTTATTTCTGACTATGTAAAATTTGATTTCAGGATATTTTCTCCAATGCCAATGAGAGTTGTGGAACTCTTTCTTCCCTTAGGTTCTGCATCTGAGTCTATGTGTTCTACTTAAGAACAAGTCAGTAAATATGTTTTGGATCTTCTACTCTAGCCAGAGCCACCATGATTTCAGGCAAGAAGACAGCAGGAGCTAAAGGACCAATTTCCTACTGGGTCATTTTGGCCAAGTTCAAAATTTTTAATACAACAATTTTTGCTGAGGAAATCATGCTACATCAGAGGTTGTAATGTTAGATGAATTGGAAGAAGGACTAAAATGTCCAAGCTAGACATGCATGGACAAAGCAGTGGGCCATGCCATCACAAACAAAAGACAATTTTTGGATTTTACTCTTCCTACGTACTGACTCCTGTCTCAGAATTTTCTTCTACAATATTTTTTTTTTCAGAAAATTATGATGTCTGCACCCAACACAACCAGTTTATTTCTCACTTTGCAAAAGCTAATAGTCCTGCTGAATTTCTCACTTCCAAATTATCTACGTAATATCAAGGAGAAAAATCAAGCCTCCTGTTTATATTCTGAGATTTGAAATTCTCTACTTCTACTCTTTTCTTTAATCCAAGGTTAATTTTTGAGTAGAGGTGTCATGGTGGCCCATTCCTGCATCTAGAGCAATATGTTCATACCCTGCTTCCATGGTCTGAAAACAGTAGAGTGTTTCTCATTAGTGTAAAACGTATGATAATTTAAAGTCACCACAGTATGTCCTTTTACCTAAGGTATTGAGGGAATCAATCTTCAGCAGGGCTATATTTCTAGCCACCAGCAGTTTTGGACAGTGATTGTACAGTGTATTGTGTTATTGTTATGAAAGTATGTACCCACAAAATGTTGCCTTTCCTACACAAGAATGGGAGAATAGGGTGAACAAAATTGCAATGAAACAAAAATAAAATGCTATCATAAGAAATGTTAACTGGTCGCACTGTAGCTTGGTGGGACTGCATTTTTGCTTTAGATTAACAATATGCAATGCGTACATAGTAGACAAAACCTGTCTGTTATAAGACTGAAATCAATGAAGAGGCACAGGGAAACTTACTGTTAAGTAAATCAGAGTTCAGGGCAATCATGGGAAATAGAGCAAGCTTATGTGTCACTCTATGCAAATATGCTCTTCTGTTTGTAACTACTAAATTTGTAGAACAGGAAGTATGTTGACAAATTCTTCAACAAGATTTTAAATGGAGGATAACCATAAGACTTAATCACATGGGACTTGAGAATGGTCCTAGAAACAGGACTGAGTATCTATAAAATCATTTGGTTTTTTTTGGCATGAATGATTATGAAAATGTTATCTCTTCAATACTGACATTGATATCATAATCTAAGAAGAATGAAATTTTTGGTTGTCTTAGGTATTTAAGGATAAACATTAAAAGAAAATGAATTAGTAAATAGATGACATTTCCTGTGAAGGATGGGTTCATGTCTTGACTCTTAAGGTGCAACTGTGCAGCCCTGATCCTCAAATGCTTATTTCTAGCAAGATTAGACTATGATAACATTATGCTTACTCATATCTATATTTAACTATCTGCATATATATATATATATATATATATATATATATATATATATATATATATGGAGAGAGAGAGAGAGAGCCAACAGAAGGCGGCTATCATCCTTGAAGCCATCTTGAGCCATATACCCTGACAAGAGACTTGTTTTCAACTGCCTATAACAGCTGACCACACTCTGATAACATCTTGTTTCATATACCCAGAATTTTCCCTTGGGTAGGTGTGACTTAAAGGTGTGACTTAAGGGTGTGACTTGAGAAGCCAGATTTATAAAAGGTGAGAGGCATACAGAAGAAGGAACTGGAAACTTGGAGCTTGGAGGCAATAGGGATTGGGAACTAGGGACTAGGTACTCGAGACTTGGGACTTGGACTGAAAACAAGGGACTTGGAAAGCGAGAAGAAGAGAGACCTGAGAATAAAGGGGACTGAATCACACTCTGTCTGGTCTTCATTCTTCATGTCCACCCTCACTTTCTCTCTTGCTGAACCCTGACCCACACACTGGAGTGGCAGTATGAGCTGGGAATATTTAGCTCTAAAGCTTGGGGCAGTGCGGGCTCTAACAATTTTGGCCCCCAAGCCTATGTATGTCTGAATTATGAGATAAATGTTTATGAAGTGAAAATAATAGAATTTGTTTATACCAAGAAAAGACCAAATATTGGAATTATGACCATAGAAAGAGGAGAAGAAAACATTAGCAAAGACAGAGAAAATATTTCTAGTAAGGATATAGAATAATCTGAGGAATGCTAGAGTTAGACATAAGCCATGTGTACTGAAAAGAAAAGAGGAAAATTTTAAAACACTGTTAATGCAAAAGAAAGCAGAAAGTGGAAAGATTTCAAATGTTTATGGATTGGCAGGAATAACCTTGTGTAAATGTCTACTCTACCAAGAACAAGTTATATATTCAATGCAAACTCCACAAAATATTCAAGTCCTCAAAGAAACTGAAAATAGTCTTGAAGTACATGTGTAAATAAACAAACAAAAAAAGACCCAGAACAAAAAAAATCTTAATGTCAAAAATATAGCTAGAGGCATCTCCATTCCATTTTCTATCTTAACTTCAAGAGGTATAGCATTAAAAACAGTATGGTATTGTCTTAAAAATGGGCTCACTTACAAATGGAGTAGAACTGAGGACTCACACACAAAACCAAACTACAACAGCCATATGATCTTTGAAAACGGATTTGATATCATAGAGAAAACACAATATTTTCCTTAGTGCTTAATAAATTGCATAGTTCCACATAAAAAGAAACTAGATCTGTCCCTCAGCTTGTACAGAACTCATTTCCAGAAGTATCAAAAAAGACTGCAACATAATCATGATATCCTAAAACTAGCAGAAGAAAGAATTTGGGGAAATCATTGAACTGGCAAGAGAGTTGTTTCTGAACAGGACCAAAAGAGCACACGCAGAAACATGAAGACCATCGACAAATAGGGCCTCATGAAAATAAAGCACTCTTTGTACCCATCTTTTAGGTGATGAAGTAGAATAAAGAAAGTGAAAAATCATTACCTGCTGTACATTAGACAACAGGTTTATATTTAGAACACAGAAGGGGCTCAAAAATCTAAACATGAGGTAAACAAAATTCTAGTTTAAAAGTGGAACCTAAAACAGAGTTTTAAAAGATGTAACACAAAAGGCTGAGAAACTTTCTTTGGTTTCATATACTACATCCCAATCACAATTTTCAATCCCTCCTACTGCCTCCATTCTCTCCTAAATCCACTCTTCCTCCAATTACCTTCAAATAAAAAATGATCAGGCTTTTTAGGGCTATACCATGAATGTGGCAAACATCATATAATAAGGTCAGGCACAAATGCTCATATCAAAGCTGGATGAAGTAATACAGTAGTAGAAAAAGGGTCTAAAGATAAAGGCAAAAGATTTAGAGACACCACCCATTCCCATATGATAGGAATCCTATAAGAATGCCAGGCTAACAACTACAAGGTATATTTAGAGGACATAACTCAAAACACTTGTGGAGGATTTGTATTTTTTCACTTCAGTCTCTGTGAACCCTTGTGGGTCCTGGTTAGTTGATTCTGTGGAACATGTTCTTGTTGAGAACATGATACCTCTTGCTCCTACAACTCCTCCTCTTCTTCTGTAGAGCCACCCTAGTGTTTGGGTGTGGGTCTCTGCCTCTTCTTCCATTGCTGGATGGTGCCTCTCTTATGACAGATGAATATAGCAGAGTATTTGTCATTGACATGTTTGCCAGTCATGTTTAGTTCAATCTGGTGTCTCTGGGCTGTTCTGCCTCTGGCTCATAGTTATCCAGTCAGTGTTAGACATGGGCTTCCTCTCATGATGTAGGTTTCCAGTGGACCAGTCACTAATTGAACATTCCCACAATTTCTACAACTCCATTACTACAGCACATCTTGTAGGCATGACAGATTGTAAGTTAAAGGTTTTGTGGTTGGGTTGATATCCAAGTCCCACTGCTAGGAGTCTGGGTATAGAATATGGCTGATTCAGACTTTATATCCCACAGTCCTAGAAAACATTCAAGGGTGATTCTTTCAGACTTTAGAAAGTATACAGTGCACTAGGTTTTTACATTACCTCCCCAAAAGGTTTGACAACCCTATCTGCTATGAATATGCACAAGAATGTTCTGCTTTTAAAGAAAATGACCTCATAGGCTAATAGGAAGCAGTTATATTGGAAGTTGTTGCCTTCTTGGAAAAGTATGACACAGTGGATGTGCATTGAGATCACACCTATTCAAGCCAGGCTCAGTATGACATTACTTTCCTGCTGCCTGCTGAAGAACCCTTGGCTCCTTAAGCCCCATGTCTCCTGCATGCCACCATGATTCCTGCTGTGATTTTACTTGATTAAATCTGAAGTGCAAGTCAACTCCAATTAGAGGCTTTTTAAATACAATATTGTGTGGTCCTGTTGTCTCATAACTGCCATAAAACCCTAAATACTTTGGTATTTTTATCTTATACCAACTAGAATAGCTGTGATTTAAAAAAAAAGATGATACCAAAAGTATGTGCCAATTCTTTTGCTGTGGGGGGCAGGCAAGGCAGTGCTTTCTTGGTTCAACCTTGAAGTAAGACCAGGGAGAAGGGTGTCATTGGGGTCAAGACTTGGTCTTGTGAGATAGCATTGCCTTTTCTTTGATAAGATGTTTACCTTTATTAAGACTAAGTTACTTTGCAGTGGTAGCTGAATGGTGTGAGTTCCAGAGACCAGAAACTGCAGTCTCTGTCATTCATCACCTCAAAGTAAGACAGCTGGGGACTAAGTAGAAACAATTATTGCTAGTGCAGGTCAGTATAATAACAAGTCAGCTAGTATCAAGTCAGCTAGTTTCAAGTCAGGAAGCCTCTCTGGCTATGCTGGTTAACTCTTTGTGAACCAGAAAGGAATGAAAGAAGAATTAAGATGTTATGCACAGACAGTGATGCAAAAAATACTTGATAAAATACTCACAAACCAAATCCAGGAACACATCAAAGACAGCATCAACCAAGATTAAATAGAATTCATCCCAGGGATGAGGGGATACATCAATGTATGAAAATTCATCACATAATTCACCATATAAAGAAACTGAAAGAAAAAATCGCATGACTTTCTCATAAAATGCTGAAAAGGCCTTTGATAAAACTCAACACCACTTCATGTTAAAGGTATTAGAGAAATCAGGCATACTGGACACATCATATTTAAGCATAGTCAAAGCAATGTACAAGAAGTCAATAGCCAACAACAAACTGAATGGACATAAATTTAAATCATTTCTACTAAAATGAGGAAAAACACAAGGCTGCCATCTCTCTCCCTGCTTATTCAACATAGTACTTGAGGTTCTAATCAGAGCAATAAGATAACTAAAGTAGATCAATAGGCAGAAATTAGAAAGGAAGAAGTCAATGTATCACTGTAAGGCTCCCACTAAGGGAGGACCTCACTCAAGCCTCAGGAATTTGCAGCCACCCAATAACTCACAAGAAACCGAACTTGATGCAATCAGCAAGAGATTGAGGTCAAGACCCATGACCCACACAGGGGCAGTGGGGTCTGACCCCGGGGCTTTGGAGGCAGAGAAAATTTAAAGGCCAAAACCACAACCCAGGGGGGAAAACAACAACCCAGGAGGAGTGAAAGAGGGTTATTGGAGAGTACCTGTGGAAAGTCCCAGCCCATTATTCAGTTTGTGACAGGGTCCAAGGAACAGTCATGGGGAACATTTTGTATAGGCTATTCTCATAGAGCCTATTTGTACTCAACCATCTATCTTGTTGTCAGTCAAGTTCCTGAAACACAGAGCTCATGACCTGTACTCTTGGTTCTGTTCAGCCTGCTAGGAGTGTTTGAAAATTTTTAACCCTTTCATTTCCCCATTTCTTCTGATGTAAGTGTTCTAATCATAGAACTCATTTTTAATATTTTTATAATCTGGATTTTTCCTGACCGTATAAAGCATGATAATGTTGTCGTAACATCAAAATCTGAACAGCACTTATTTTTTTTTAACAAAGGTAACTAATCTATTTAGAGATGTCTTTGACTTTTACCGCTGTGGGGGTGGTCAGGAGCACCACTTTTTAGTGAGGCTCAAGGTTCTCGACCTGGTGGTGGCAAATGAGAACAGTATCTCTAACCTGAAACTCATGCGGCACACTCAGGTCTCTAGTCTCATAAGTTTCTTTTAACTACTCCCAGACCTCATGTCAGACCACCTCAAATGTTTTCATGTGGGCAAACAGGGATTTAGAAAGAACAACATCAAAATCATATACTCTTTCTATCTCAGTAAGTGGTGGAGACCCCCCGCCCCACATAAAATCTTATAAGACGTTAGTTTAAATTATAACCTGGAATAAGGGAAAAGAAGGAGGGCTGTCCAGTCATCCCTGCCAGTCTCCAAGACTAATTTAGTTAAAGTCTCTTTAATAGTTCTATTTATCTTTTTTACCTGTCCTGAGCTCTGGGGTCTGTAAGCACAATATAATTTCTAATTAATTTCCAGCTAGGTGGCCAATCCCTGACTTACCTGGGCAACAAAGGCAGGTCTATTGTCAGACCCAATTATCTTGGGTATTTCAAACCTGGGCAAGTTCTCTTTTAAGATCTTCTTACCCACCACATTGGCAGTCTCAGTTTATGTAGAAAAAGCTTTTACCCAGCCTGAAAAAGTATCTATAAACACTAACAAGTATTTGTTACCATATTTAGCAGGTTTGACTTCTGTGAAGTCCACTTCTCAGTAGGCCCCAGGTCTGCTTTTTGAAGTCTTCTTCCTGGGGGACATTTTGAATACCCAGCGTTAGTCAGGGCACAGGCCTCACAATTTTTATTATTGTTTCAGCTTCATCAGATAAGTTCACCACATAAAATTGAGAGGACTTTACCAAGTTCTTCAGGTGTTTAGCTCTTAGGTGAGCTAAATGATGTAAATTTGTCACATATCTTTGTCCTTCTCTCTGTGGAAGGACTATTTTTAACATGGACATCAAGATATTTTTTAGAATTTTCAACAGTCAAGATCATAGCTCAGGAATAACTGGAAAGAGGCACTTGTCCTTTCCCCAGATCAACAGTTTGTGAAGTAGTCTAAGAATATTGTTTTTGTCCAGTTACCCCTATGACTATAGTCTTTTTGTTTTTTTAATTTTTTTAATGATTGTTTCAGAACTGAATATTTTGTTCTAGTATCTATCAGAAAGTCCATAGGAGTTCCTGCTACTCTCAGGGTCCCATCTAGTCATCTTCTTTGAGAGCCAGGACCTTAAAGTTCCTGCCTTTTTTTTCTTTAAAATAGGCATACTGATCTTTTTTTTTTTTTTAAACAGATGTCTTTGTATCTCTCTGTTCTCATTTGGTCTTGTTCTTCTGTTGTCCAGGTTCCCTGTCTATCTAGGCCCTACCATTTTTCTCTCTCTATTTCCTACAACTGTGGCCAGTATTCTAGTCTTCATTGATATACTTTTTCTCTTTCTTTAACTAAATCCTGCAGGGTATAATCTTGTAATCCCTTTATATGCTGTAACTTCTTACCTTTCACCAGAGCCCAGCAGGGTAAACTGTCAGCGGCTCACTACCTGTAGCCATGTCTCAGTCTGGTTGGTTAAGGGAGCTTCTAACAGGATCCTTTCTTGTTCTTCTGTGGTAAAGAGAACCTGTAAAAGCTGTTGGCAGTCATCCCAGGAGGGCTGGTGGAAAAACATTAAAGACTCTTCCAGTCCCATCAGACTGGCAGGGTTATCTGAAAAGGAAGGGCAATTAATCTTCCAGTTTGGTCTGCACCTCATTCTGTGAAGGGCCAGGGCTCGGGAGTCTGACTTCCTCTTTCTCACCCATGGTGGTGGATCTTGGACCAGGTCCTGTCACAGAGTAATGTATGGCTGTTGATCGGGATATGACCGTGGTCCTTTCTGAAAAATAATAGCTTTAACTTTAAAAATAGTAGTCAAGTCAAAAGTCTCTTCTGGCAGCCAGTCAACATTAAAAGTTAGCCATTCTGAGGCACAGAAAGTCTGTCATGGTCCTTTCCTGATCTCAATTGATAAGTTATGTGCTCTGGTTTTAACTTCAGTCCAATGATCTAGGGTTAAACTTATTCACAGTCTGTCCCATCGTCACAAATAACATAAAACCCAGGCAAAACAAACACACAGAGAGACTAACAAAAACCTGTCTCAATCGCGAGTGCCAGCCAGGAGAGATTTCACTTCCTCTCTGGCACCCAGATCGTAACTTCCCAGACATCTCTGGGGTCCCTGTTTTCCTGAGACAACTCTCAGGGCGCAGCAGCTGGTGACCCCCACAGCATGTCTGCTGGTCACCATTTGTCTCCTCCCGAGACAAAAAAAAATGGTTTACTGTCTCTTCAGACAGAAACAACTGCAGACCAAAAAACAAAGTGCACTTTCCAGAAACCAAACAATTTACAAGACAGCCACATGAGAAACCAAACAATTTAGACAGACGGACACACAGCAACCAGACAGATAATAGATTTTGCTATCAAATTATCTATCTGTTGTTTCACAAAGTTAGTCAGCCTATTTAAGGCCCAGGGACCAAAAGAAATAAGCAAAAATAATCCAATTAATGGTCCCAAGATGGAAGGAAGTAGGGTTGACAACCATGGAGAGGTTGAAAACCAATTCTTGTACCAGCTCTCATCTTTCTCTTTCTCTCTCTGTCTTTTCTCAAGGCCTTCTCTGACCTTTTTCATGCTCTCTTTAATCATCTTTGTTTTGTCTATATAAAAGCAACACTCTTCTTTAAGGGCTGTACACAGTCTAGAGTTGTACACAGTCTTTTTTAGTGTAAAAGCGTAAATCAAGTCCAATAAAGTTCTTTGCAATTTTTGGAGATCACTTCAGACAGAGAAACAAGGATTTTCTTCAGATTAGTGATGTCAATCACTAGATGTTTTATGTCCTTATCAAAAGCCCATCGAAGGTCTGAGTAGTATAAGTCCAGAGGCCAGCATCAGGATTAGAACTCCTAACAGCAGACATCATGGGTGATTAATTTTTACCTGGAAAGGAAAAAAAAAGGGAATTCTCAGGGAAATTTCTCTTCCCTGGATGTCAATTGTTATTCATCTTATTTATAATTGGGCCTGGTTTAGTTGGGGTATCTATTTAATTCATTAATCTTTCTGGTGGCCATTTAGCTGTGCCTTCTGTGGTATCAAACAGGCATATCAATCCTCGGCCCCATAAGAGGACTGGGTCCTGGCCATTCCATTTAAGGGTAAGAGGGTTCTTCCACATAGCTGTGGCATAGTTTTTATTTGTCTCAGCAATGCCAGAGGCAATCAGCAGCAGATTTGCCATGAGCTTTCAGCTTTAGAAAGTTAAAAGTGAACAAGGCATGATGGAGAGTGATTTGGGGAGACTCATTCTGGGGGTACAGTTCCCCCTCTTTTGTTTTTAAAGCCAATTTTTTAGAGTTCTTGTAAAATTAGGGCAGAAGTGCCAACAGCCACTCCTTCCACCCGCAGAGAGTCATGAAGACAGTATTTAAAAAAATATAAATCTTTATTTAAAATCTCCTTTATCAAAAGTCTATTATAAAACAGCCATCAACTAATCAATCTATATAATATATAGATTAATGAGAGCTTCTTCTACTTTTTGTAAAGTTACTCCTCTTTTGTCAATTAATTATTGAGGGAAATTAGGATTTGCATCTCTCTTGAGAATATTAAACACAGACTTAAATTCTTTTATGGAATTAAAGAGATTGTGGAAAGCTTAAAATAAGATCTAAGCCAATAAGCATCTCCTGGAAACTCTTAAAACAACTTTTGGGTATATGCCCAGGAGTGGTATAGCTGGGTCCTCAGGTAATACTATGTTCAATTTTTTGAGGTACCGCCAGACTGATTTCCATAGTGGTTGTATCAGTTAACAATCCCACCAACAATGGTGTTGTGTTCCTCTTTCTCCACATCCTCATCAGCATTTTCTGTCACCTGTGTTTTTGATCTTAGCCATTCTGACTGGTGTGAGGTGGAATGGCAGTGTTGTTTTTGTTTGCATTTCCCTGATGACTTGGGATATTGAATACTTCTTTAGGTGCTTCTCAACCATTTGAGTTTCCTCAGTTGAGAATTATTTGTTTAGTTCTGTACTCCATGTTTTAATAGGGTTATTTGATAGTCTAGAGTCTAATTTCTTCAGTTTTTTTTATACCTTGGATATTAGCCCTCTATCAGATGTAGGATTGGCAAAGATATTTTCCCAATCCGTTGGTTGCTGCTTTGAGGACAACATTTGTTTACAGGCAAATGGATAGAACTAGAAAATATCATCTTGAGTGAGGTGACCCAGTCACAAAAGAAAATATATGATATGTACACTTATAAGTGGATATTAGTCAAAAATACCATAGCTTACCCAAGATACAATATAGAGAACTCAAGAGGTTAACAAGCCAAACGCCCTGAGTAAGGATAGTTCACTCTCATTGGAAGAAAGCAATCACAGAGGGCAGAGGGAGGCAGGATCCTGGGGAGGGGCAGTGGACAGGACTGGGATAATGGGATCCTGACCTGGTAAGTGTGAGTAAAGAAAAAAGGAGTGGATCCCTGAGGCCCCGCAGGATAAATGGAAACGTGCAATCTCAGGTGCAGTGGGACTCTCTACAATGTACCAGAGACTTGTGAGGTGGGAGATTCTCAGGGTTCATTGGGAGGGAACTTAGATGAAATACTAAGCAGTGGGGAGATGAAGCTTGTGTAGTCCACCGTTAGTAGAAAGAAAGGACATCAAGTGTATGAATGGGGTTTTCATCCCACTGTCAAAAACTCTGACTTAGGATTGTTCCTGTGTAAAAGAACTGCAGGGACTAAAATGGAGAAGAGACTGAGGGAAAGGAGGTTCAGTGAGAGGCCAAACTTGGGATTCATCTCAAGGGTAGGCTCCAAGGCCTAACACTATCACTGATGCTATGGTGTGCCTACAAACAGGAGCCTTTCATGACTGTCCTCTGAGAGGTCCAACAAGAAGCTGAGACAGATGCAGATACTTACACCCAACCATAGGAGTGAAATTGGGGACCCCTGTGTTTAAATTAGGGACAGGCTGGAAGAAGTTCAGGGAGAGGGCAACCTCATAGGAACACCACCAGTCTCAACTAAACTGGTTGCTTGAGATCTCTCAGACACTGAGTCACCAAGCAGGCAAATATACTAGCCTGACCAAGGTCCCTGACATATATACAACAGAGGACTTCTTTTACTGGTCTCAGTGAGTGAAGATGTGCCTAGCCCTAGAAAAACTTGAGGCCCTAGTGATTATTGAGGCCATGTGGGGTGGAGTATGGTGAGGAGGAGTGGATAGGGTTGGTGGGGTGAGGGATGCATCCAAGTGGTCCAACTTGAGACCCATACCTTGGGCAAGTATCTATCCATAACATTATTAATGATACACTTTTTTTGCTTGCAGACAGATTCAAGTTGCCCTCTGAGATTCTCCACCCAGTAGCTGACTCAAACAGATACAGACACTCACAGCCAAACTGTGGATGTAGCTTGAGGACTCTTATGGAAGAATAGGAGGAAAGGTTGTGAGCTCTGAATAAGATAGGAACTCCCCCCCCCCAAAAAAAAGGACTAAGAGTAAGTTTACTTGGAACCTTGTGTCTCTCAGATTCTGAACCACCAATCAAAGAATATACATGGGCTGGACGTAGTCTCCCTCCCCCATCCACTCATGCACACATGTTGCAGATGTGCAGCTTGGACTTCATGTGGGTCCCAAACAACTGGCAGGAGGCTATCCCACAAGTTGTTGCCTGTGTATGGGATATGTTCTTCTAACTAGGCTGCCTTGTCTGGCCTCAGAGGGAGAGGAAGCACCTAGTCTTGCAGTACCAGTGTGGGGGGACATCCAGGATACCCCACCTGCTCAGATGGGTAGGGGAGGTGTCAGTGAGCCAGATGTAAAGTGAATATGTAAAAAGTAATAATAATAGTAATAAATAAATAAACTCTAACATTTTTTTAGTTGTGAGATTCATATTGTTTCTTCTGTTTCACTTGAGGATATGTTACATTTTAAATTGTTTATGTCATATTGCTGTTTCTTTATTAGGATACACTCATATGTGTCTATATATACATCTATATACATGTATATGCATATATTTTATTAAGAGACTCATACATTTCTTAGGTTTAATGTTTTGGCCTTATTGTGGTTAAATGGATGGAACTAGAAAGAATCATCCTGATCAAGGTCATCTATATAGACGATTTTCATGTTTTCTCCTATATGTGGATGCTAGCTTTTAAGATGTACTTATCTGTGTTTTCTGTGAATATCTGTAGGTTAAGTAGCTCATGTATGACCAGTCAAGATGTAACATTTTTCTATGTGATAATATTTTTTCTATATGGTAATTTTCTAAGTGGTAATTTTAAATAGTTTTATTTAAAGGAGGAGAAATTAGAAGTTGATTTGGTCAGGAGAGGGAGGATATAGTAGAATAGAAAGGGAGAACTAGCACTCCAGGCCTTTTCTTTTATGAGCTTAAATATGAATATAAGCATTGCCTGTATGTGTGGAGTGTGTGTAAGTATGATCAGAAGGTAGTGTTTAGAGTCTTCTTCCAACTGTTGTGTCCTGGGTATTAAACTCTGATCTTCTGAAGGTGAGCCTCTTGATATGCTTCTCTTTGGACCACAAAAGAAGTCTTTTGAAGAACAATAGGGAGCTGTTATTCTGTAGAAGCTTGCTAAAAAATGCATGAATACAATTTATTTAAATCTCATATCTAGGTGTTGTTGAAGACAACACCCCAAGTTGACACCACATAGTAATAAATAAAGTTCATGGTAGTCCCTGAGATGCATAGTTTGATGTTGCTGTCTTTTATGGTCACATCAAATCAAAATTTCTCCTTTCTTGGTTTAGGAGGGCTTATTATCCCATCTCATGGTGGATTTTTCTACATACCTATGTACGCAGCTACAGTGACCTGCTATACACTGTACGTAGTCATTATAAATAGAGCCTGAACACAGCTGCAGAAATGTAGAGTGACCTGCTCCCTTACATCCCATTTCCCTGAGACTGTTATTTTAAAATACTTAATATGTGTATTTGAAATAATGGACAAAATCTAAGGAGTAGCCACAGCTGAACATACTTCTCACACTGGGTAAGTAATATATTTTGCTGTGGCCAAAACACAGTAGGAAAGTGATGCCTCATCTGTGTTTCCACTGTCCTTTGGTTTCCATGTCCTATTCTAAAGTCCATCATGTTGAAGCTCTGTGGTGAAACCCATGATTAATTAGAGTCTCTCTCATGTTTGTTTTGAACAGTGACAAGGCCTCTTTTGATTCAGTCAAAAGTACTATCTACTCAAACCGAATATGACATCACTGCATCCAGTTTAATTCTTTTAGTTGCTATTGAATACACTTGAAATGTACCCACTGACCCTGTCCTTCTTGACACTTTTTAGTTGAGTAGAGACTGCAAGTTCTATTAAATATAAGGACTTCTTGTCATCTAGTCATTCATTAGCTCATTGGTTCAACAATGAAGAGAAGTGATGTTACATTCCATTGCAAAACCTTCCTGTATTATTTGTCTTGTGTCTCTGAAAGAATATCCTAATAAGAATTCAGATTTCACTTCACTATTCCAAAGAAACTTTTCACCTTTACCTTTTTACCTTGTCTTTGTTTTTTATGGCAGTAATGTTTTCAGAGATTAGGTTGTATGACATTCATGTGCAATGGCAGAAATGCAAGAAGAAAAATAGTGATCATGTTTCTCTATTTGTTGCTAAATTAACACAATCTATATTACAAACAGTCCTATATTACAAAGAAAGACACAGAACATGACACAAGAACAATCTCACCATCGGAATACCAAGGGTAGAAGGAAGTGTTCTGTATAACAAGCTTCCATCTCAAGAAGCTAGATGGTTTTAAGATGCATGGGGTTATTATGCAGAATTGCCTGTAGCAGAAATACACTGTGTTTTAGCATATTCTAACTCTTGTCTAAGATCAGAGAGAAATGTTGTATACAATAGACATGACAACCTCTATGATGAAGGACTTTGCAATTTATTAAGATAAAAGTGCTAATATGTTCCCATATATTTCTCTAACATGTATGTGTATACCATAAATATGTATAAATCAAAGCATTTTATTTTCTGATAAACATGATTTAATGATCATATAATAAATGTGGTAGTTTAAATAAGAATGCACCCATAGGCTAATACAGTTGAATGTTTGTTTCACAATTATGTACTATTTGGGTAAATAGGTATATTCTTTCAGAAGTTGCTGTAGACTTTTGTGTGTTGGAGTTGGGTTGTATTCTGAAAGTTGGCATTAAAATTTCAAAAGCCTGTGTCAATTTATCTCTTCCCCCCCCTCTCTCTTTCTCTCTCTCCTGGCTGCCTATGGATTTCCATCTAAATCTCTCAATGAATGTTACTATGCCATGGCAATCTGATTTCTACCATAATTATTATGGTGAACTAACAATCTAAATACTTAAAGATGCCTTCAAATTAAATAATTTCTTTTATTATTTCCTTAACCACAGCAATAGAACAGTAAATAAGCCAAGAGATATCTGTGAAGTTGAAAACAAATTGGTCAGAATAGCAAACACCAGAAAACTAGCTAGAAGAAATATTCAATCTCAAAACAAACAATGGCGTAAAAACACTCAGGAAAACTAACAAAGAAACAGAAACCAAAGGCACCAACTCAGCACTAGAGACACTACAGTCACAGATGTCCACAATAGAAAAATGGATAATGAAAATGTGGTTCTTGCAGGCAAATCAATGTAAGTAGAATATATGATTTTGAGTGTGATCACATAGTGTCAATAGAACACACATGGCATACACTCATTGAAGTGGATATTAGCCAACAATCTTGGGATACCCATTATACAACTCACACACCATATGAAGCTCAAAAAAGAAGAGCAAAGTTTGGATCATTCAGTCATATTAGAAGGGGAGACAAAATAATTATGGGAGGTAGAGGGCAGGAGAGACATGAGGGGAGAGAGAACAGAGAGGAAAAAGTGGGCAGGATCAGGTGTGAGAAAAGATGTGGGAGAAGTACAGAGGGTCAGAAAATTAAATGGAGGTGTGGAGAAGTGGGGAATAGGAAAATGGGGGAAGCCACTAGAAAGTCCTAAATGCCAGGGTAGGAAGAGGTGGCCAGAACCCAAGTGGGATTACATTGACCAAAATACCCAACAAAGCAGAGATATATCTAGTGGCTAGGCATAGCCCTTGTTTGAGGGATTGTGCCACTCATGCAACTCAATATATTACCCCAGAATTTCTCCTGTGTAAAGGAAATGCAGGAACAAAAAGTGGAGCAGAGTCTGAAGAAAGGCTATCCAGAGACTGCCCCACCTAGGGACATGCCATCTGCAGACACCTAACCCAGACACTATTGTCAATGTAAAGAATTACTTATTGACAGGAGCCTGGCACAACTGTTCCCTGAGAGGCTCTACCAGAGCCCAAGAAATACAGATGTGGATACTCACAACCCATAACCATCAGACTGAGCACAAGGACCACAATGTTGAAGTTAGGGCAAGAACTAAAGGAGCAGAAGTTTTTTTGCAACCCTACAGGAAGAAGAACAATATTAACTAGCCAGACCTCTCAGAGCTCCCAGGGACTAAACCACCAACCAAAGAGTACACAGGAAGGGACCCATAGCTCCAGGTGCATATGTAGCAGACTATTGCCTTTCTGACATCAACAGGACAGGAGGCCTTTGGTCCAATGGAAGTTCGATGCCCCATTGAGAGGGATGCTATGGCCTGGAGGCCCAAGTGGGTGGGAGGGTAGAGGAGTACCCTTATAGAAGCAGGTGGAAGAATTTGTAGAGGGAAATCTGGGAAGGGGGACAATATGTGCTATGTAATTAAACAAAATAACCATGGAAAATAAGAGTTTTACTTTTTTTCAATGAAGTATATAACATCCATTTTACCTCTGCTGTACAATTTTATAACTCCACCTTACACAGTGCTCTTGTTATTTGAGCTGAACCTACATGCCTCTCTCCTATGTGGTGTTCACATAAAAGCAACACCCAATCAATCACATCCTATTTCTGAGCTCTAAGTTTATAAAAAAACACTAGTTATAACACAGGCATCTTTTGTAGTTCCTGGAGTAAGAAGCTTCATTTTTTCTCTTGTATCAATCATTAAAATAAAAGGAACTTCTATTATTATTAGACACCATGGGATTGTTTATTCTGATCAATAGAAATAATAACGTGTTAGACTGACAAACACTTTGCTCTAACAATGCTCACTTTACAGACTAGAACATAATAGAATATTCTGGGCTCAGAAAACAAATAAATCAATCAGTTCATGCTACACTGATACAATTATGGGACAGTAGGCCAGCAAGGGCACATAGTGAAACTATGTTACAAAAAACAGATAAGCAATCCAAAACATAAAATAAAACTGATGGTTTCAGTATAAAAAAGTTTGATACAATTAGATATAGAAATTATGAATGGACACAATCACAACATATTATGCCTGAATAAGACATTTAAAATGCTGTGGCACTGGTTAAACCATAATATTTAATTTACTATAATAAATAAATTTTATTTTTTAACTAAATTTAACTAGATATTCCTTCTTGAATGTTTTTTGTGCCTGATGCTATGACAGGAGTTTTTTTCTGGCCTTAACAAAATAATGTAGCACTTTGGGGCAAAAATCAATCCAAGCAGTGCTATACTAGAAGCCAAGATGGAGAACACTTCCATAGCCACCATGACCTTCCCCTTTGTGCTATGGTAGACAGGGAGGAAAGTGATCCAAACACAGAAGAATACCTGCATGCTGAATGACAGGAACTTGGCTTCATTGAATGTGTCAGGAAGATTCCTGGACAAGAAGGCCATGGTGTAGCTCCCAAGTGCTAAGGAGCAGAGGTAGCCCAGGACAGTGTGAAAGGCAATTGTTGAACCCATGTTGCACACAATGATGATGTGACCATGTTCAGCATGAGTATCTTGATCAATGAAGGGTGGAGAGGTAACGAGCCAGATTCCACAGATAATAAGTTGGATCAATGTGCAGATTGGAATGATGAAATTAGGGGCTCTTGATACCATTAACCACCTCACCATCCTAGCTGGAACAGTGGCCTTGAATGCAATAACCACTGTAATAGCTTTGGCCAACACTGTGGAGAGAGCCACAGTGAACAAAATTCCAAATGCTGTCTGCTGCAAGATACAGGTGGCTGTGTTGGGCTGGCCAATGAAGAGCAAGGAACTGAGGAAACAGATGAAGAGGGTCCATAGCAGGGTGTAGCTAAGAGCCCTGTTATTGGCCTTGACAATGGGTGTGTCTCTGTGCTTCACAAAGACTACAAGGACCACAGCTGTGAGTACAGAGAAGCCCAGTGCTGTGATGGTGAGTGCCATCCCCAAGGGCTCATCATAGGTCAAAAAGCTGACAGATTTCTGGAGGCAGTAATTCTTCTCTGAGTTGGCATAGTGACTTTCTGGACACTTCTCACACTTATCCATATCTGTTCAGAAATGAAAGTGACTGAATCAATCCCTTTGTGTTACCTTTCTTCTAATATATTAATTATGCCCAGCTCATTGAAATGCTTCCTGAGTTACCTTCCTTTTTTATTCAAGAAAGACATTTTATTTTATTTAAGAAAGACATTTTTTTTAACACTCTGTAAAGCATTTCAAATCTATGCAGTGCACTTTACCTATGGTGACATTAATCCCAAAAGTTCACTGCCTTTTCTCTGTGTTTGTCTGCTTTGGATCAATTTGTGAATTTTTTTCTGCATTTATTTTATGAGTTATAACATTTCAGAAAAATACTGTATAAATGCAATTTGATTCTGACATTATCTTATGAAATATGTCTAATACTGGATATATATATATATTCTACAATACCAATATTATTGTTTAAAATTCATTTTTAAATGGTGTTCTCTGATTTTGGACCCACATGTACTCATTTTGATAAATTCCTTGGGTACTCCAATTTGGTTAACAGTCTGAATTATTTGAAACTAAGAAATGCTGTTACGTTCTTGAAGCTTAAATCCTTCCTTAATCTTATGTTGTTATGTTAGCTATGGCATTTGTTAACAAATAGGGACAGACCTATTACTAAATATTTAAAAATAGGTTTTGAATACTCTGCTCAGAAATATTTATGAGTTTTACCTTGAATTAAAAAGCATGTTCCTCAGTTTATAGTATCATATTTCTATTATATCAATCGTTTATGTATTTCTAAAAACTATCACTTCATCAAGGGATTGTTGTCTGTTTTACATTTTAAGTCAACATTTATCCAGTTTATTTTCAGAAGAATCAAATTTCTTTTTTGATACCCTGTATTTTTTCTTTAATGACCATGGAACTCTACTCATTTTTTTTCTAGTAATTTACACATTCACAGCTTGTCCCTTTGCCCTCATCATTATTATTTTGTTTTTGGTTTTTATTATACAATGTATGCTTCAAGAGAAGAATTATATCTTTGACTTAATTAAGGAACATGATATATGTTTCATTAATTTATTTAAGAATAACACTTTATTAAAGAAATAAGATTTGTGACTCGCCCAAAAACAGATAACTTCCTGGAATGCTGGGAGCTGTTGTACATGTAAGATAAAAAACCTTGTGTTTTCACTTCTGTTAGCAAGGTTGGTTGCCCAATTGCACAGGGTGTGCTCTACCCCATGTAGGCAGGAGATAATAGGCAGGAGTTCATTGGTGGATTTTACCTTTATAAGCTTCTGACAAATATAACTTGGTCACTTCTCGTGTGAGCCGAAACACTGAGAAGATCACCATTGGCAGCTCTGCACCCAACCTCACAAAACTCAGATGAAGCAGGGCTAACAGGAGCTCTAACCTGGGTAGTATCTCAGGTAAGGAATCATCAGCAATAGCCCCAAACAGGGAGTAACTGGGACACACTCGGACCCAGGAATTCACTCCTGTGTGGGGGCACCAGTTTCTTCCTGTTTGGGCCCAAGCACAGAGCAGATCACAGGAGGCAGCTCTGTACCCAATAAGGAAGGACATTTCATACTCGTCAAAGGAAAAGTCAATCAACATGAACTCTCAATACTGAACATCTATGCACCAAATATAAGAGCACCCACTTTCATAAAAGAAATCTTACTAAAGTTCAAAGCACACATTACACCTCACACAATAATAGTGGGAGACTTCAACACCCCACTCTCAGCAATGGACAGATCAAGGAAACAGAAACTAAACAGAGATACAGTGAAACTAACAGAATTATGAACCAAATGGACTTAACAGACATTTATAGAACATTTCACCCTAAAACAAAAGAACATAGCTTTTTCTCAGCACCTCATTGTACCTTCTCCAAAATAGACCACATAATTGGTAACAAAACAGGCCTCAACAGACAAAAAAAAAAATCGAAATAATCCCCTGCATCCTATCAGATCACCACAGTCTAAGGCTGGTTTTCGATAATGAAAAAAAACAAAGGAAAGTCCACATTCACATGGAAATTGAACAATACTCTACTCAATGATAATGTGCTCAGGGAAGAAATGAGGAAAGAAATTAAAGACTTTTAAAAAATTAATGAAAATGAAGACACATCATACCAAAACCTATGGGAATCAATGAAAGCAGTGCTATTAGGAAAACTCATAGCTCTAAGTGCTTACAAAAAGAAACTGGAGAGGGCATACACTAGCAGTTTGACAACACACCTGAAAGCTCTAGAACAAAAAGAAGCAAATACACCCAAGAGGAGTAGACGGGAGGAAATAATTAAACTCAGGGCTGAAATCAACCAAACTGAAACAAAAAGAACTATACAAAGCATCAATAAAACAAGAAGCTGGTTCTTTGAGAAAATCAACAAGATAGATAAACCTTTAGCCAGACTAATCAGAGGGCAGAGAGACAGTATTCAAATTAATAAAAGCAGAACTGAAAAGGGGGACATAACAACAGAAACCGAGAAAATCCAAAAAATCATCAGATCCTACTACAAAAGCCTATACTCAACAAATTGGAAAATCTGGATGAAATGGACAATTTTCTAGACATCTAAACAGTTCTATAACCCTGAAAGAAATAGAAGCAGTCATTAAAAGTCTACCCACCAAAAATTTCAGGACCAGATGTTTTCAGTGCAGAAATCAATCAGACCTTCAAGGAAGACTTAATACCAATTCTTTTTAAACTATCCTAGAAGGTAGAAACAGAAGGAACACTACCCAAATCATTCTATGAAGCCACAATCATGCTCATACCTAAACCACACAAAGACCCAACAAAGAAAGAGAACTTCAGACCAATCTTCCTAATGAATCGATGAAAAAATACTCAAATTTTTGCAAACAGAATCCCGGAACACATCAAAACAATCATCCATTATGATCAAGTAGACTTTATTCCAGGAATGCAGGGTTGGTTCAATATATGGAAGTCCATCAATGTAATCCACTATATAAACAAACTCAAAGAAAAAAACCACATGATCACCTCACTAGAGGCTGAGAAAGCATTTGACAAAATTCAGCACCCCTTCATGATAAAAGTCTTTGGAAGATCAGGAATTCAAGGTCCATATCTAAACATTGTGAAAGCAATATACAGAAAACCAGTAGCCAACATCAAACTAAATGGAGAGAAACTTGAAGCAATTCCACTAAATTCAGGGACTAGGCAAGGCTGCCCACTCTCCCCATACCTATTCAATATAGTACTGGAAATCCTAGCCAGAGCAATCAGGCAACAAAAGGAAGTCAAAGGGATACAAATCAGAAAGGAAGAAGTCAAAATTTCACTATTTGCAGATGACATAACAGTATAATTAAGTGACCCCAAAACTTCCACCAGAGAACTCCTAAACCTGATAAACAACTTTAGTAAAGTGCCAGTGTATAAAATTAATTCAAGCACATCAGTCGCCTTCCTCTACTCAAAAGATAAACTGGCTGAGAAAGAAATTAGGGAAGTGACACCCTTCACTATAGTCACAAATAATATAAAATACCTTGGTGTGAATCTAACCAAGCAAGTAAAAGACCTATATGACAAAACCTTTAAGCTCCTAAAGAAAGAAATGAAAACAGATCTCAGAAGAATTTCTCACAAAAGAATTAATATCTCTGTTTAATATTCTCAAGAGAGATGCAAATCCTAATTTTCCTCAACAATTAATTGACAAAACAGGTGTAATTTTACAAAAAGTAGAAGCTCTCATTTATTGATATATTAGATAGATTAATTAATTGTTGGCTCTTTTATAATAGTCCTTTGATAAAAGTGAATATTAATAATGAATTATATTTCTTTAAATAGTGTCTTTGAGGGTGGAAGGAGCATGCCTTGTTTACTCTTAAGTTTCTAAAACTGAAAGCTCATGGCAAATCTGCTGCTGATTTCCTCTGTCATTGCTGAGACCAATAAAAACTATGCCACAACTATGTGGAAGGAACCTCTTACACTTAAATGGAATGGCTTGGACCCTGTTCTATATGGGGCCAAGGATGGATATGCCTGTTTGATACCACAGAAGGCACAGCTAAATGGCTGGCAAAAAGATTAATGGATTAAATAGATACCCTCACAAAACCAGGCCCAATTATAAATAAGATGAATAACAATTGACATGCAGGGAAGAGATTTCCCTGAGAATTCCCTTCTTTTTTCCTTTCCAGGTAAAAATTAATCACCCATGATGTCTGCTGTTAAGAGTTCTAATCCCGATGCTGGCCTCTGGACTTATACTACTCAGAACTCTGATGGGCCTTTGACAAGGACGTCAAATGGCTATAGATTGACATCACTAATCTGAAGAAATCCCTTGTTTTGCTTTCTGATGTGATCTCCAAAAATTGTAAAGAACTTTATTGGACTTGATTTTCTCTTTTACAATAGAAATGACTGTGTACAGCTCTAGATTGTGTACAACCCTTAAAGAAGAATGATGCTTTTACATATATAAAACAGGGATGATTAAAGAGAGCATGAAAAAGGCCAGAGAAGGTCTTGAGAAAAGACAGAGAGAGAAAGAGAAAAATTAGAGCTTGCATAAGAATTGGTCTTCAACCTCTCCACGATAGTTAACCCTACTTCCTTCTGTCTTGGTGTCATTAATTGGGTTATTTTTGCTTATTTCATTTGTTCCCTGTGCTTTAAACAGGGTGACTAATTTTGTGAAACAACAGATAGATAATTTGATAGCAAAACCTATTCAGATCCATTATCATAAGTTAGCTATGGAAGACCATGAGACTCTAGATGAGGTTGTTACTCTATGTAGGGTGTTCCCAAGTCCCATCTCCACCCAACCTAAAAGAGGGGACTTCCATTCCTAGACCAAGCAGAGAGGGGCCACCCAGAACCCCCTCTGTCTGGATATCTGAATTCTTGCTTAGTCTGTGAGGCTAAGCACTGCAAGGGAATATAAATAAAGGTTAAAATTATCCTTCTGCTTTTCTGAGGGACAAGCCTGACTGCATAGTGGTTGATGTCAAAAATATACCCTCTCCAGGAAAAAGACATCTGGACAGGTATGGCCCTTATGCCTCACTGGACAACGACAGGAGGACCAGAACCATTACAAGGTCCCCTTTGTTTACTAGAGGTCAGGCCTCTATCCTTGCCTTTGAAAGATTAGAATCGCCACAGCCCTCCTATACTTGGAGAAGGGAGGAGATGTCAGGGGCAGCCCTGCTTATAAACTAAAGGCCTAAAATCAGCCATAAGCCTAAAATCAGCAATAGGCCTGACATACATGCCTCCTAACACAAAATCTTGAGTCTCTGTGGAAAAACACTGAAACAGAGAATTATAACTTACTGTAAAAAGGCAGCTTTGGTGGAAATTTTCCAGCCTGAGTAGTCACAGACCTTGTAAATAGGCAGCCTTGGTGGATAGTAACAACTAAGATAAGGACAAGTGAATCATAGGCAGAGTCATAGTGACCTGACCCAGCTGATACTCTGTTCTTAAAGATATCTGTACTACCCCTGAACACCTATGCTCCTGTGTCATCCCCTTCCCCACATCCTGCATTTTTATGTTTATAATCCCTGTGTTAAAAAGCAAAAAATATGATTTGATAAAAAGAAAAAAGAAAGAACACACAGTGTGTCCCTGGCTCTGCTGACTTAGCTCCTGACAATCCATTTTCTTGTTCTCAGAAATACTTTAAATTATAAAATGTTATTGTGGTTTTTGTTAGTATGCTGGGTAAAATAATTTTTATTGATTTCATTTTAAACTTCAAAGTTTGTAGTGAGTTAAAATGTCCTTCAACATCATTATAGGTCATATGTATTTTCATATTGCAAAATGCTAGTTAATTTTTTGAACATTCTAAAAAACTGGATTCCTTTTTGAGAATTTCATATACGAGCACTATATTTACATAATTTTCTCCTTTCTCTCCTTCCTCCCACTCTTCCCAACCCCCATACTTTTCAAATACATCTTATTATTTAGTTGTTGTTCATATATGTATGTATATATGTATACATGTATAAGTATATATGTATATACAAATACTGATAAATAAAGTGTTTTGAGTTAACAAAAGAAATAAGATTTGCATATTCTACATCTGCATCAATGTTATGTTGAATTTTAAATTTTTCTCATGTGTATTTTCACCCTAATTTGCCTTATGTATGGCTTCAAAATGCAATCACTGAAATCAAATTGTGCAGGATTGTAGATCCATGACTGAATTTCTCCTATTCTTTGCATACTGAAAATATCTGTGGATGTACTATACAGTATAAGTTCAGGGAAGAGATATTCATCAAAGAAGTGTTTGATATCTGGTACTATGAAACCACATGAAATTTCATGGTGGTAGGAATTCATATCACATGAGGATGAACTCAATGCTGCCATTGAGCTTAATCTACTTATTGTCAAACCCCATATAAATGTTTAATTTTACTAACATCAATAAGAGACACACTCACCCTTATTCCAAGAAGCCCACTTAACAGTGATCTGTGATGAAGGACAAGGCATATGACTATGGATGATCATGAAGTAAGTGATGCTTTAATCCCTATCCATAAACAAGTACTTTATAACTATCCATTGTAAGGTATTACAGAAATAAATGCATAATGGTCATAAGACGATGATGAGTGTTGTATCCTTCCAGGCAATACATGCATTGCTTTAAGGAACTCACAAAAATTAAGGATGAGTTTCTTGATTGGTTCTACATATGTATAGTTTATAGAAAAATGAGGAAATTATCTTAGCCATTTTGCTAAAATACCTCCTTCAAAAATAGTCAAATAAAGAAGTTAGTTTTTTGATGTGTGTAACAATTGATGACTACACTGGTTTCCCAGGCACTGTCTAAACACAAGGGTCATAAAGATAACCATGATTTAAACCAAAGAGGTTATGTACCAATATGAAATACATCATGAAGCGGGTAAAGGGATGATTAAGGATGGGATAATTTGACAAGTGCTAGTAGCAAGGGAGTGTACTGAATACATGTGGGAAGTTGTAAAAGAATAACATTAACAAAAGGTAAATGGCATGGAGTATATGGCTCGTCCTCCCAAATGAGGTAGATTAGGTGTGGACCTTCTCTTTGCTCTATTCTCCCAGACCTTATCCTTCAATGTCATCTTTAGTGATGCATCAAAAGACCAGCTGAAGTCTTTCTTCCTTTCCCATCTTTAGTGAATACCACATATAACCCCCTTCTATTCTACCTTCCCCACTTATGTATACAAGCTTCCAAAATCCAACAGACATGCCCTTGTAAACTATAGACCAGCCATATCCTCTAGAAAAGCAAGTGAGCTCCCCACACACCTCCTTTCTGAGTTGTCCTACACAACTTCTCCACACCATTCCTAGCTTTGCAGCCTTCTGTGCCTTTGTGCTCCCATCTCCTATGGATTCCACAGATCTTGATCTCTGCCTGCCTCTCTCCACTTGTTGCTTTGTCTCACACACCAATTTCAATATAAACCTTCTGAAAAAGGCAGGTTAAAACAGACCTACAGCACATCTACTGCCCCTGAAAGAAAATTCCTTAAGTCTCATGTACAACTGTATAGCAGAATATTTTTATCTTCTTTTTCTTTTGCAACCCATCACCAACAAATCAAATGGACCTTCTCCACTTTTCTTTCTGCCTTCTCCTTCTAATACCAGACATCTTATTCTTTGAACACACCAGCTGAGCCAGCAAGTAAAACCACAATTACACTATTGATATATCCAGAGAGATAACATAATCTAAGGAACAATACACCTATCTAACAAATACAAATATTAAAAAAGGCCCACATAAAGAATCTTTCATTTCACTTAGAAGGGGAAATAAAATAATCACAGAAGACAAAGGGAGGGACCTAGGTTGAATAGTGGAAGGGGAGGAAAAAAGGTATGCAGCATAGGGGAGAGAGAAGACAAAAAGCCCAGTGGGCTTGGAGAATGTATGGAAATATGTAACATCTAGTGTTGGATGGTGGGGGGTTAAGGAGAACCTCTAGAATGTCCCAGAGACCTTGTATGTGAGAAGATCACAGGACACAATGGGGGGTGACCTTATCCAAAATGAAGAATAGTGAGAATATGGAGCCTGAAGAGACAACCTTCAATAGATAGATAAGACCCCTAGTGAAGAAATGGGGTAAAAACTCACCTCCAAAAATTTTGACCAAGAATGTTTCCTGTTCAAGAGAAATGCAGGGATAAAAATGGAACAGAGACAGAACAAAAGGTTGTCTAGTGTCTGTCCCAAGTTGGGATTCATGGGCAGGAACCAAACCCTGACACTATTACTGATGTTATGTTGTGCTTAGAGACAGAAGCCTAAATGGCTGTCCTCTGAGAGTTTCTACCAGCAGCTATCTGAGACAGAGGCAGATACTTTAGACAACCAATGGACTGAGGTTGGAGAACTTTATGGAAGAGTTTGTGGAAGAATTGAAGGACATGATTGTAATGACATCTCCATAGGAAAGCCAACAGAGTCAATTAAACAGGAACCCTGGGAGCTACCACTAGGAGACTCCTTCATCTGAAAACCATGTTCAGCAATGTGGTTGGATAAAAGATTAACTAAAAATAAATCAGTAGCACTCCTATATATAAAAAATAAAACTTAATGGACTGAGAAAGAAACAAGAGAAATACAACCAATTCACAAAAGTCTCAAATAATATTAACTATCTTGACATAACTTTAGCCACGCAAGTGACAGTCTTCTGTGATAAAAATTTCAAGTGTTTGACAAAAGAAATATAAAGAGATATGAAGACATGGAACATTCTTCCATGCACATGGATCTAAAAGATTAACATATTAAGTGGAACATCCTATCAAAATCATTCTAAAGATTTGATGCAACCCACATAAAAGTTATAACACACTTCTTTAGAACTTCAGAGGACAATTCTCAGCTTCATATGGAAAAATAAACATGATACCAAAAATAATACTGAACAATAAAATCACTGCTGGAAGTATTGCTATCCTTGATTGAACCTTGTTTTACAGAGATATCCTGACAAAAACCACATGGTATTGGCAAAAAACTCACACTGGAATATTGATTAATAGAATTGAACTGAAAACCCAAATACATATGGACATCTAAATTTGATAGAGTACAAAAATACATACTGTGAATAAGACAGCATCTTTATCAAATGATGATGGTAAAATGGATTTTTGCATGGAGGACGGAAAAGTTTCATTCTCATTGCTGTGCAAAAACCTTAATTCCCAATGGACCAAGACCACAATATTAAAGAAGATACACTGAACTAGATAGAAGATAAAGTGGGGGATAAGGTTGAATTCATAGCAGCAGGTGAAGACTTTTTTAACAGAACATTAATAGCATAGGCACTAAGGTGAACAACTAATAGATGGGACTTCATAGAACTGACAAATTTGTAAGACAAGGGACACAGTTATTTAGACACAGCATTTGCCTACTAATTGATAAATCATTTTTACCAAACTCCACATCTGACAGAGCACTAATGTCTAGAATACATAAAGAACTCAATAAACATGGTATCAAAAACAAATTATAAAACTGAAAATTATTCTACGAATGTAAACAAAGAATGGTCAATAGACTGAGAAAATGTAAAGGAAAGTTCAACATCATTAAACAACCTGGAAATCTAATATAAATCAGATCTACATTCAGATCATACCCTACACTGATAACTGAGATCAATGACACAATGCTACCTCATGTTAGCAAGGATATGGAGCGGGAACACTTCTTCATTTTCAGTGGAAGTGAAAACTTGTACAACTACTACGGACACCAACAAGGTAGCTTCTTAGTACATTAGGAATTATTCTACCACAAAATCTAGCTATAAAACTTTTGGCAAGCAACCAAAAGTTACCCCTTCCTACCATAAAAACACTTGCTCAAACATGTTCAATGTAGATTTATTATTCATAATAGCCTGGAACTAGAAAAAAGCTAAGTGCTACTCAACTGAAAGTGGATTAAAAACCTGTTACATTTCCCATTGGAGTATTATTCTGCTGTAAAAGAAAATGACATCATGAAATTTGCAGGAAAATGGATTGAACTAGAAAAAATGATTCTGAGTGAGATAACCCTGACCTAGAAAGACAAATATAATATGTATCACTTACAAGTGGATATCAGTCCTTAAGTAAATGATAACCAATCTACAATTAATTGGTCCAAAGATGTTAGGCAATTGGTTTTAACCTTTATAATGCTTTGATCTTTTAATTCAGTTCTTTATGTTGACATGATATCCAGAAAAAGTTATTTTGTTTGCTATTTCATAACTGTAGTTTTACTATTACTATAAATCATATTGTAAATATATTTTCCAGCAATACTGTTAAATGACCCTTGTGAAAGGGCCTTTCAATTCCCACAGATTGGGAAATGATGGATGAAGTAAAGGGACATCATGCAGTGGAAATGAATATATCCTTCCAGGAAGGACAATAGTATTATTACAGATAGGCTGGAAGCATGTACAGGAGGGTGCACCAGGCATCATTATGGAATGGAGATATAATGGATGGGGAGAGTGTTGGGAAAAGTGGTTGGAACTTAGAAGTGCATTTGCATTCACATAGAAATATTTTAGATGTATGAAAGTGATCCTATTGAGGACTTCTAGTAATAGAGGATAAGGTATTTCTTGTAGCCAGACTACAGTGGTGGGAATGGACTGCTTTCAGTTAAGTTTTTGGTCAAGAAAGTTCTTTTTAAATCACCAAATAATACAGGCTGAAGCAAAGTCAAAAGTTTACTCTCCCCAAACTGACAGAATGGGTCCTTGTTTCAGAGGACAACATTCATACAAATCATTGGACATAGGGTTTTTTTTCTGTTTTTTTTTTTTTTCTGATTTTTTGAGCTGGTGCCAAATGGCACCTTGATGCCTGTTTTTCTCGGCTATTTGTGATTTCTTTATTGAAAAACTGTTTAGATCTGTACATCATTTTCAGCTGAATTTTTTATATGTACTTCACTGAGTTCTTTATATATTCTGAACGTTTGGGATCTGTTTTATGTGGAGGTGGTAAAAATAATTTATCACTTCGTAGGCAGCTGCTTGGTTTAGCTGTTTTCACTTAGAAACTTGCCCTTTTCTAATGAGAGAAAAACAGTAGTTGTTATATATTTGGGGAAGAACTGAGAGGGATACAGGTAGGAAAAACTATCATCAGCATATACTGTATAAAAACAGATTGTTTTACTAAAAGACAAAATAAAATAAAAATATTAGTGAATTTGAAAGTAGGCAATGAAGTTTATAAAAGAATGTGGGGGTATAAAATGAAAGAGTAGAATGAGGTAATCATAGTTCCCTTTTAAAAATAACTATAATAACAAAAATAAAATAAACATTTTAGATTAGCAGAAGCAGAGGTCCCAAGATCAGCACCAGATTTCACATAGAGATATATCCAGATGTGATGTTCCCATTTATTTTATAATATGTTGGATCTAAAACAGTACTTTCATAGTGATAATGAATGACTTCAATACAGAATTTAAACACTAGGTTAAAGGGATGAAACTCCATGCAACATCATCATCTAATTAAGACCAGTATAAGGGCAACACTTTGACAATACAATGTTTATGAGGAAAGTAGAATCTTTGTTCATATACATAGTTTAAGCACTATAAAAGAGGAAATCCAATTTTAAATGTGGTTCTATTTTAAACAGTTTTTCAAGGAACTTGCTGGGTCCTGTCCCCAGAGCTCTATTGTCTGGCTGCTGCTCTGTCAGCCTCCATCAGGCTCATTGAACAAGATAAATGCAGGCCCTCTGAACAAGAAACAACCAGGTCAATTCCCTTCCCTCAATTCCACTGTCTTTCTCTCAGAACATACCTAGATACCCTGAGCTAGCTTCAGAACGCCCCCCCCCCTGAGCTCCATTGTTTGACTTTAGCTCTGCTGGCCCCTATTGGGCAAAACAAACATGGAATATCCATTTCTGCTACACTAAAACCCTTTAGTATAAAACTGCCCACCAATATTTGGTACACTAGGAATATTCAGGGACAATCAGATGGTGAACAGCCAGCATTAGATTTGAAATAAGAAGAGCCAAGGCAACATGGACCCTTCAGAGTAAAGCTATTCCAATGTAACAAGTTCTGGATATCCTAAAACAACCATAGCACAAGGAAGTAACCTTAAAGCCACCCTTATAAAGATGATTGACGGTTATGAAGAGAAAATGAAAAAGTCCCTCTAAGAAAGTTAGGTAAATAAAAACAATGTAATTGCCTTTATATAGGAAACTGATAAATCCCTTAAAAATACAGAAAAATACAATTAAACAGGTGGAGTAAATGAATAAAACAGTTCAAGACATATACATGGAAATAGAAGCAATGAAGAAAACATAATCTGAGGAAATCTACAAAATTCCTGACACAGAACATCTAGGAAAGACATCTAGGTAAAACAGTGATAGAAGAAAGAGAAGAGTACCAGCTGCAAAGATTACAAAATATTTTCAGCAAAAGCATAGAGGAAAATTTCCCAAACTAAGGAAACAAATGCCTATGATAATATGTGAACTTGCATAGTACCAACAAGTTTGAACCAGAAAAGAAAATCTGCCCACCACATAATAATAAAAACACAAAATCTACAAAAGAAAGAAATAATATTAAAAACTGTAAGGAAGAAATGCCAAATGACATACAAAGGCCTATCAGAATTACACACTACTTTTCAACCTCAAGAGAGACTCTAAAGTTCCCAAGGCCTGGACATAGGTATGTCTTACAGCCTATAAGAAATCACAAATGCCAATCTAGAATACTACACCCAACAGAACTCTCAGTCATCATAGGTGGAGAAAATAAGATATTCCCAAACACAAGCAAAGACCACATGAAGCTCATGAAGAAGGAAGACCAAATTGTGGGTGCTTCAGTCCTCCTTAGAAGGAATAACAAAATACTCATGGGAGCAAATAAGGAGACAAATCATGGGACAGAAACTGAAGAAGGGGTAATCTGGAGACTGTCACACTTGGGTATCCATCCCATATGCTCACACCAAAGGTAGACACTGATGTGGATGCCAGGAAGTGCATGCTGATAGGAGCCTGATATAGGTGTCTCCTTAGAGGTCTGCCTGAGCCTGACATATACAGAGGCAGATGCTCATAGCTAACCATTGAAGTGATCATGGGGTTCACAATGGAGGAGTGAAAGAGACAACTGAAGAATCTGAAACGTTTGCTGCTCCATGGGCAGAGCAACAATACCAACCAATCAGAGCTCCCATGGTATAAACTACCAGACTGGGAGCACATAGGGAGAGACCCATGGCTCCAACTGTATATGCAGGAGAGGAGGATATTGTCAGGCATACATGAGAGAGGAAATCCTTGGTCTAGTGAAGGCTGGATGCCCCAGTGGGGGGAATTTGTGAGTGGGGACATGGGAGCGGGGGGGGGGGGGGGGGGGGGGGGGCACATCCTCATAGAATCAGGAGGGGGGGGATATGATAGGGAGTCCCTGGGTGGGAGGGAAATGGGGAAAAGGCATCACATTTGAAATGTAAATAAAATAGCCAATAAAAATATGAAGAAAAAAATATCTATCCACAAATCCAGTCCTACAAAAAATACTAGAGGAAAACTCCAATCCATGGAGGTGAACTACACACAAGAAAATACGTATAATAAGTGGTTCTACAGCAATGAAAACAAAATAAGGGAAGTGTGAGGCAGTGGACCATGTCAGGAAACTTGGTAAAGCTTAATGGTTTTGGAAGCCCTGGAATCTTATACCAGTAGGTGTTTCACCTGTTCTTGATTATGTCTCTGTCATGTGGCCACAAAACTCTGTGGTGAGGATCCTGACAATCAGGCACATAGGGGCAGCACCCTAAGCCCCTCTATAGGTAGACGAGTCATTTCTAACATCTCAGACCAAGCTAATAGAAAACATTTGTTGTCAGACTCCAACCCACCCCAAAATGTTTATAAGACACTATCCAATAAGAATAAAGATGCGAGAATTATTCTATCAAAGCTCATCTGAGAGCCTTTTTCATATAAGAGTGGTAACACTTCCTGGAGAATAGAGTTCTCATCTGAAGCATTGACTCTGAAGTAGTGGCAGTGGTCAGAGCACATAGGCAGACAAGCAGTGACTGTCCTCCTGTTTGTGCCAGCCCATCTGCCTTGTAGTACTATCTTACTGGTCTAGAGTAGCAACAGCCACAGAAGAGACCAGTGGCTATCTTGATCTGACTCTCTTCTTTCTTTCAGAGAGTATAATTTCCTGACCACTCTAGCCGGGCCAGAGCTTTCACAGGTGTATGTGAATAGTATATGCAGACCAGTAATATAGACTGACAACTGGCAACCACATGGGGCAAGAATAGCAGCCACAGTAGAAGCAATGTGATGGGGAGGTAACTGCTCTCCCCACCTCAACACTACAAATAAAGTGCCTTCTTGTAGAGTTAGACAAACAAAGGGACAATTAAAGTCTTCTGGCCAGAGCTATACTCTGTTGTTAGCTAAAGATCCATCTAGTCCCTGTCTGAAACCAGACAGTCTGTAACAGACATAGACAATGACTATCTAACTTCCCAAAACATAAACAAAACACCTGGTATCACAACAACCACTTAAAAGCCACAGAGTTGCTGCCAGTTTTTAAACTGGCAAAAAGGCTTAGCTTTTAGTCCTCTGTAAAAATTTCCCAAAGCCAGTAGGCCAAAAGAACATTCCCATTAGACAAGACATTTCTCCTCTTTTCTGGCAGAGATAACTCACCCCCTCATATAAAATTAAATAACCCCAAGATAGGGATATATGCCCTATTAAAGCCAACAAAATAAAGATAGCCATAGCCCAAGCCTCCTTATTTTGGGAAATTTTTCTTCAGAGAGCACAATACATAGACAATGATAATATTTGTAGCCCTGTCTCATGGACCCAAGTAACTTCTCTCATCTGAAACAGATATACCAAAGATGAAGGATAAAAACTCTCCTATGATTTTTTTTGCCAAACTTAGCTCCAATTTCACAATACATAAGACTATCTACAATAGGACAGGTTGATAATAATATAGCCCCAGAGTCCCCTCAGTCAGATGACCCAAAGATCAAGGTCCTTAAAACTACCCTATTTCAAATCTCACAGCTCTTACCCAACTAACAAGAAAAGAAAAATCCATCTACTTAGCCCTGCTCACTTATCACTAAGAATAAAGTAGTAAATGAACAGTCTACTCCCCCTGATCCTCCTTTCCTCACCCAAAGACAGGGGTCCATGGAAAAAAACAACTAAACTTCCACTGGTCTCTCCCTGTACTCCACTTTCCCCCACGCAAGGGAGAGAGGTATCTCTACTCCACCATCCCCGAGCCACAAAAGCCAAAGTCCTACCAAAGCTTAAACAAAAACCCACCAAACTTCAAAGTCCCCCACCACAACCATCTACCATGCAAACTTAAAATATTTATGACTCTGTTACAAAAGCAATCTGGGTCTTCCATACTACAAGACTCTGATACAGTACTAAAATCTCAAAACACCCTAAACATTCTTTTTAAATATTAACTCCAATCAAACTAAACAACTCAAATAGTACACATTCTAAACCTCAGACTTAAAAAAATTCAGACAGACAATAAAAAATGACATCCACACACTGTAGGGCTGTGGAAGGGTATCTTGGTTCTTGAGTTGGAATGGGCCTGGAATCCAAAGCACCAAGGGAGAAATGGCAGGTGTTCGTTCATGCCCAACAGAACCCAGGGCCCTGACACTCTGGTCATATCTCCATTTAACCTTGCCCATTCAGTTATGTAGGACACAGGTAGAGGGCATGACTAACAGGATTCAGCTTTGAGATATTTACATATGAATGAGTTATTTAAAGGCCAGGGGGCATAGCTAATTAAGTTATTCCTTCCCCTATTCCCCCTCCCTATTTAAGCCAGCTCCCCTCTGGCTTTAATGGGGAGAGCACGCACCATCTATACCCAACTACCACACCAAGACAATAAAACTTCTGAAATCACTTTTAGAACCTGACTTTCTCGTATCTATTGGAACCCTCTATAGTGTGACCAGCGTGAAGGACTTCTCAGCACTCCCATCCGAGGTGTGCAAACCCTCCTCGTTTATGTGTGACCCACCAGCATGAAACGCCACGCTCGGGACTCCTCTGCCATGCAAGCTTTGTCCTACAACACACCTTCAACAAAATCTCTTCTACAGAGCCATATTGCCAACCTAAACAAGCCCCAATTAAAAAAAATTGTCACTGCTCCCTGCCTAGTCTAATATTTTTACAATGAGAGACACTATTTCAAGATAAATATGTTCAACCAGTCAAACAAAATTGAGACAGAAGTGATACCCCATAAGGTTTTGATAAACTCTTTGGCCAAAATGACTTTTCCACTAAAACACACAAAAAAATCACAGGCAACAAACTATTATCAATAGGCCTGTCTCTTAACAACCCAAGGTTGATACAGGGTTGCACCCTTCAAGTTTAAAAGACCCAGCCATTTCCCTGATCTTTCTTTGCCAAAGGCCAACAACAACAACAACAACAACAACAAAACAAACAAACAAACAAACAACCCTCAAAACCTATCTCATTGTAACACTTCCTGGTGAACAGAGTTATCTCCTGAAGCTTTCAACACTAGAAGGTTTCTGGGCCAACCACAGTCACTTTCCACCCTATGGCACAAACCTTGATACTAGACCAGCCCCCCTCTACAGTCCCTCCCGTCAGAATCTCTCTGATTTGTGCGTCAGGAACAGGTGGGCTGGTCAATCTTCCACTTGACACCCAAGCAGAAGTCACCATTTCTGCTAATGCCAGCATGCCCCACATCATAGCAATGTCTCCCCACTATAGAGTAGCAACAGCTGTGGAAGAGAGCACATGCTGACTTAATCCAACTCCCCTCTTCCTTGACCACTCTAGCTGGGCCATAGCCTCCACATATCTCTTTGGATAGGGTCCAATATACAAAGCAACAGGGAAGCACACATGAGTACACACACACACACACACACACACACACTAATACCACCATCACATAAAAGAAACCAACTATCATTGCTCATTAACATTTCTGAACAGCAGACTAAATTCTCCAATAAAAAGTCACAGGCTAACACAATTGATGAGAACATTGGATCCATTATTCTACTACATACAAGAAACACACTCCTATAACCAATATAGTCATTACTTCACAATAAAGGGCTGGAAACATGTTTTGAAGAGTAGACTAAAGAAGTAAGCTTGAGTAGCTGTTATAATATTTAATAAAATAGGCTTTCAGTGAAAATTAAGTAAAAGAGATGGGCAAATACAGTTCATACACATTAAAGAAAAAATGCACCAGGATGACATCTCAATTCTGAACATATATACCACAAACTCAAGGACACTCACATTTATAGTAGAAACATTACTAAAGCTTAAAATACACTACAGACCTCATACATTAATAGTGAGAAACATCAACATTCTCACCAGAAGACAGTGCATCAAGGCAGAAACAAAACAGAGAAATAATGAAAGTAAGTGAGGTTATGAATCCAATTGATCTAAAAGATAAGAACAGAATCCTTCACCCAAACAAAAAAAAACATAGCATTTTTTTAGCACTTCATGGAACATCCTCCAAAATTGACCATATAGGTGGTCACAGAGTAAACCTCAACAGAATAAAAAAAAATTGAAATAACTCCCTGTATTTTATCAGATCACCATGGATTAAATCTGATTTTTAAAAACATCAGAAGTTAAGTGGATAAAGGACCTTAACATAAGACCAGATACACTGAAAGTAATAGAAAAGAAGGTGGGAAAGACCCACAAATACCTAGGCACAGGAGAAAAGTTCCTGAACAGAACACCAATGGCTTATGCTCTAAGATCAAGAATTGACAAATAGGATCTCATAAAATTGCAAAGCTTCTGTAAGGCAAAGGACACTGTCAATAAGACAAAATGGCAATCAATAGATTGGGAAAATATCTTTATCAATCCTACATCTAATAGAGGGCTAATATCCAATATATACAAAGAACTCAAGAAATTATACTCCAGACAACCAAATAACCCTATTAAAAATGGGGTACTGTGCTAAACAAAGAATTTTCAACTAAGGAAACTTGAATGGCAGAGAAGCATCTTAAGAAATGCTCAACATCTTTAGTCATCAGGGAAATGCAAATCAAAAAAGCCTGAGATACCACCTCACACCAGTCAGAATGGCTAAGATCAAAAATTCAGGTGGTAGCAGATGCTGGTGAGGATGTGGAGAAAGAGGAACACTCCTCCATTGTTCCTGGGATTGCAAGTTGGAACAACCTCTCTGGAAATCAGTCTGGCGGTTCCTCAGAAAACTGGACATAGAATTACTTGATGATCCAGCTATACCACTCCTGGGTATATACTCAGAAGATGCTCCAACATATAACAAGGACTCCATTATGTTCATAGCAGCCTTACTTATAATAGCCAGAAGCTGGAAAGAACCCAGATGTCCTTCAACAGAGGAATGGATACAAAAATTGTGGTACATTTACACAATGGAGTGTTACTCAGCTATTAAAATTAATGAATTTGAGAAATTTTTAGGCAAATGGATGGAACTAGAAAATATCATCCTGAGTGAGTTAACCCAATCACAAAAGAACGCACATGGTATCTACTCACTGATAAGCAGATATTAGCCCAAAAGCTAGAAATAGCCAGGATTCAACTCACAGACCACATGAAGCTCATGAAGAAGGAAGACCAAGTGTGGATGCCTCAGTCCTACTTAGAACCAGTAACAAAATACTCAAGGGAGCAAATATGGAGACAAAGTCTGGGACAGAATCTGAAGGAAGGGTTGTCTGGAGACCATTCCACCTGGGTATTTATCCCATGTGCAGTCACCAAAGGTAGACACTGATGTGGATGTCAGGAAGTGGATGCTGACAAGAGCCTGATACAGCTGTCTCCTTCAAGGTATGCCAGAGTCTGACAAATTCAGAGGCAGATGCTCACAGCTAACCACTGATCTGATTAATGGTCTCCCAATGGAGAAGTTAGAGAGAAGACTGAAGGAACTGAAAGAGTTTGTGGCCTCATGAGGAGAGCAATAATACCAACCAACCAGAGCTCCCCAGGGTCTAAACCACCAGCCTGGGAGCACATAGGGAGAGACCATGACTCCATCTGTACATGGGAAGGATGACCTTGTTGGGCATAGGTGGGAGAGGAGATCCTTGGTCCCATGATGTCTCAACACCAAGTGGGGGGGGGAATTTGAGGGTAGGTGGGGGGAGTGAGGGTAGGTGGAGGAACATCTTCATGGAAGCATGATGAGGGGGTATGGGATAGGAGGTTCCTGGGTGGTGGGGGAATTGGGTAAGGGAATAAAATCTGAAATGTAAATGTAATATCCAATAAAAAAATAGGATAGAAGAAAAGAACATCAGAAACAACAGTAGCCCATACAATCATGGAAACTAAAAAAAAAAAAAAAAAAACTCTCCACTCAATGATCAGCACTAAGAGGAAATTTCATTGCACTTAGTGTGTTCATAAAGTAATTGGTGATTCCTTATACTAGCAATTTAAAAGTACATCTGAAAGCTCAAAAAAAAAAAACCATAGCAAATGGACCTAAGGGGAGTACATGTCCAGAAATTATGAAACTCTAGGCTGTAATCAAACAACTAGAAAATAAACAAAAATACAAAAAAAAATCAGTGAAACCAAGAACTTGTTCTTTGAGAAAATTGACATGATAAACAAACCCTTATCCAAACTAACTGAGATGGCAGAGAGAGATGGTCCACATTAACAAAATCAAAAATGACAAAGGATACATAACAACAGACACTTGTCAAGTCATGCTAGGACTTGTAAGGGATTCAGTGACATGGTTTCCCTCATGAGACACAGCCCCTCCATGTGTTTTGATGGTTACTGTGGGAATAAGTCTCATTTGTATAATGATGTACATATTTTCATGCTCCTCCTCTGAAGAATGTCCTTCCTGCCAAGGTGAATGACTTCATGACAAACAGAAACAGTACAATGGTGGGACAAAAGGGTGTGTGTAATTTATCAGCAAAATGTTAGAATGCTGTGACTATCAGGACAACCCTTAGGGCTGTGGGAAAGAACTCTCAAAACATGAGTTCAAAGATATGTGATTTCTCAACTTGGCAAAATATAAGGATGCAATGTGAATTATATGAGGGCCTTCACAGACCTATAAAAGCAGATGCAACAGCACTATGATCCAGTTTGCAAAAAGATACCATGGAAGAAGAAAAGAAGATTTAGGAAGTTGTGATACGAGAGCAGGGTCCCACCCAGCTGAGTTTACAAAGGCAGGTAGACCTCTGAAATTTTTTGCAGTTTTAAAAAATGTACATGCTATCCTTATCCTGAATCACTTGGCTAAAGTCTTGGAGTGCTAACATGTGGGATGGTGAAGATGGAACCTGGAATAACTGATTAATCGATTTGTAAATAAAAACTTGGCTTTCTGTCTGCATGTCTGTATGTGATGAAGTAGTAGAGAGCAATGTTCTTTTGTAGATTATTTTGTATGGAGAGCTTAGCTGTCTGGAGATCTGTGAGTTGTGAATACAGTTCTTCAAGATTTTTTTTAAACAGGATTTCTTATTTTGGTTGGAAAAAGCCCATGGAAAATAAACACAGTTCTTTTATAATTTTTTAGAACTGTTTTAGAATTTTTTTCTAACAAGATTTCTGGACTCTGTTGAAAATCCCAATAATTACTTAGATAACATAGGATTTTTGTAGAATGTTTTCTAGTTGCTATTCAGAGAAGGTTTTTGAATGAGAGAACATGGCTCTGTTAGAATGATTTCTGGCTTTCTAATTTGAACCAGAAAATCTAAGGATGACTTTTAAAATTTTCCTAACAGGAATTCTAACTTTGTTAAAAAAAATCTATGATTTTTTTTTATAAAAGCTTTTTTGACTTTGGTCAGAAAATCACCACACAAACTATCTTGAGAGTATTTAGATATGTTTCCTACCAAGAGAGATCAGTCTCAAACAGAGATCTGTCTTGAGAAGGAGAACTGTCATGAGCAAACTACAGACATAAGAGCTATCTACAGAGAGCTGTCTAGAGAGACAAGTTGAATAGAAAATAGGCTATCAGCTTCAAACCTATGATTTGACTTCAGGTCATACTTTTTGCTGCTCTCAGATACCACTTCTCTCAGAAACTCCTGTCCAGGCCAAGGCTGCCCTTTGTCAAACTCTTAGGAAATTAAAAGAATGATTAAATTCTACTCCAAATGCTGTCACTCCAGAAAATCTCAAAATGTACACAAAATAGATAATTATCTAGATAAATTCCACTTACCAAAGTTAAATCAAGATCAGTAAATCATTCACACATTCCTATAACCACTATGAAAATAAGAGCTGTGATTAAAAGTATACCAAACAAAGAAGCCCAAGGCCAGATATTTTTAACACAGAATTCTACCAAACTTCAAAGAGCTAATATCAATACTTCTCAAACTATTCCATTAAATAGAATCAGAAGGAACATTGCCACACTCACTCTATGAGGTCATGTCACCCTAATACCTAAATCACACTCAACAAAGAAATAGAATTGCAGACCAATTTTTCTAATGTACATTGATGCTAAAATATACATCAAAATATTCACAAATTGAATATAAGATGGCATCAAAAACAACATTCATCATCAAGTAGTTTTACCACAGTGATGCAAGGAAGGTTCAATACACAAAAATCTGTCAAGGTATTTTACCATATAAAATAACTGAAAGAAAAAATGTCACATGATCATCTCACTAGATGCTGAAAAAGTCTTTGGCAAATCCAACACCTCTTCATGCTACAAGTCTTGGAGAATCCATGGTACAAGGTGAGTTGCTAATCATAATAAACACAATATACAGCAAGCCAGTAACCAAGATTAAATTAATGGAAAGAAATTTAATGCAATTCCATTAAAATCAGATACAGGACAGGGATGCACATTCTTTACTTATTCAATATAGTGCTTGCTCTTCTAGCTAAAGCAATGAGAATTCTAAAGGAGATCAAGGGGATACAAATTGGAATGGAAGAAGTTAAAGTATGACTACTCACAGATAATATGATAAAATACATAAGTAACTCCCCAAAATCTACCAGAAAAATTCTACAGCTGAAAAACACCTTTACAAAAGTGGTTAAACAAAATATACTCAAAAAATCAGTAGCTCTTCTTTAAACAATGCCTAGGGTAAGAAAATATTGGGGAAGTAATACCCTTTACAGTAGTCACACATAATATAAAATATCTTGCCATAACTGTAGAAAAGCAAGTGAAAGACCTGTATGACAAGAACATTAAGCCTCTGATGAAGAAAGAAATTGAAGAAAACATGGGAAGATGGAACAATCTTCTCTGCTCATTGATTAGGGGGATTAACATGGTAAATACAGATATCTTGCTAAAAGCAATGTGTCGAATCAATGAAATTCCCACCAAAATTCCACAAGTTTTACTGATCTTGAAATACCAGTTCTCAAATTCATGTTAAGACAAATATATATCCATGGTTTGTAAAATAATACTGTACAAGAAACGAACTTCTAGAAGTATCTTCCTCTCTGATTTCAAGCTATACTGCAAAACAATAGTAATAAAAACTTCACTGTGTTGGCCTAAAAGTAGACATGTGATCAACAGAATAGAATCAAACACTCGATAATATACCCTCACACCTATGGACACTTGATATTTGACAATGAAGTCAAAACTACACAATGGGGAAAAGGAAACATCTTCAACAAATGGTGTTGAACTAAGTAGATGTGTGCATGTAGAAGAATGCAAATAAAACTATATTTATCACCCTGAACATAAATCATGTATAATTTGATCAAGGAACTTAACATAATACTTGACACACTAAGTATAATAGAAGATAAAATGGGGAACTGCTTTGAACTCCTTGACACAGAGGACAACCTCTTGAACAAAACACTAATATCCAGGCACTAAGATCAACAATTAATAAATTTGACTTCATGAAATTTAAAAGCTTTTGCTAGGCTAAGGACATCACCAATAGGATAAACCAGCAGCCTGGAGAATGAGAAAGGTCTTCGCCAACTGTGCATTCAACAGAGGTCTAATATCCAAAATTTACAAAGAATTCAAAAATTAAATACCAAGCAAAATAAGCCAAATAAAAAATGTAATACAGAGCTAAATAGAGAATTTTCAATAGAGGAATGTTGAATAAAATAATAAATTATAGGAAGAAAAAAATAATTTTTAAAAGAAATGATTTTTCATAAGAGTTTTCAGTGTCTATGTATATAACCTGATTAACGACTTACATGTTATATATGGTTGATTTACCTTTTTCTGTTTCTATTCAGTATCCTACTTCAATTCTCAGATCTAGGTCCCTGGTTTCACTTACTCTGTACAAGATTTATTTTCACTGAATTCATTTTGATAGAAGAATTTTCTATTGTAAACATCCTGTCTAAGGACTAGAAATGTTTTCACTTCAATGTGTTTAGGTTCAATAGTTCAAGTACATGCAGATATCCTCAGTTTATCATTCAACTAACATGCAATAATACAGTTACATGACATTGCTGCATTTTTCTTAGTTCTCAAAAGACATGAATCTACATTAATCTATGTAATGAATGGCAAAATTGTATTAATAGTGTTTATATGTCATAGACATGTTGGTATTGATGAGTTAATGATTATTATCACATTCTTTAAGGTTTAAAAAGCTTTACATCTATGGGAGACATTCATTAGGGAAATTTCACAAATGACCCAACTGTAGAATTAGCATAATGTGTGAAAATATTTACAGAAAATGTTTTCTTCATAATGGGTGATGCCTTGAATATGTTTTTCATGTATTTCTCAAGGGATTATGTGTAGCAAATGACAGATTTCCCTAACATCTCTGTATTGGAGAACTGATCACATGATCTTGTGTTTACTGTTTTGATTCAAGTGAAGCAGGATAGTCATAAGAAATCTTGGATCTTAAACATGCTGTGAAATTTACAAGTTAAATTAATGGTGTTAGAAAAAAATCCTGAGTGAGATAAACAGACACAAAAAAATAAAAATGCTGCCTAATCATTTATATGAGGCTTTTATATATTAATTACATTTTAATCATATCATAATTTTTACTTTTTCACACAGGGGTTATAAACACAAAAATGCAGAATGTGGGGAATGGAGTGTAGGTATTCAAGGGGAATACACATATCTTCCAGAACAGAGTATTGGCTGGGTGAAGGTCATAGGACTCTGCCTATGATTCATTTGTCCTTATCTAAGTTGGTACTATCTGCCAAGGTTACATATCTACAAGGTTTATGACTACTCAGGCTGGTAAATTTCTACCAAAGTTGCCTGTTTACAATAGTTTATAGCCATCTGTTCCAGTGTTTTTCCACAGAGACCCAAGACTTTATTTTACCAGGCATGTATGTCAGGCCTATTGCTGATTTTAGGCTTATGGCTAATTTTAGACCTTAATGAATAAGCAGGGCTGCCCCTGACATCTCCTACCTGTTTTAAGTATAGAAGGGTCATGGCAGTTCCAATGTTGTGTAGGCAGGGATTGAGTCCTGACCTCCAGTAATTAAAGGGGACCTTGTAATGGCTCTGTTCCTCCTGTTGCGGTCCCGTGAGACAAGAGAGCCAGGATGGTTACATCTTGATGTCTTTTTCCTGGACAGGGGATGCTTTTGACATTAACCTCTATGTAGTCAGGCTTGTCCCTTAATCTGTTAAGTATTAATGCAGCAGGCTACATCTCATATAGCCACTGATTTCAGGTATAAAATAATGCCGTACAAGAGAAGAATCACCCTAGGAAGCAGAAATTAACTGTATAGTTATGGATGGATGGATGGGATGTGAGACTGAAATAGGAGGTCAAATGATGAATGGAGAGAACAGGTGAATGCAAAGGGGATATTGGAGTGAAACAGCTAAATCTATGGATCATTTGAGCATTTGTATCGAGTACAGTTGAAATTACTTAAAATATTTACATATATGATAGAAATCTAATTGGATTCACCAAATAATGGGTAAACCAAAATTCAAATGAACTTCTGTAGCCAGTAAATGAAAGCTGTATTGTGAAATGAGTTGCATACAATTTTATCCAAAGGGGTCCCATGAGAACCCAAACAATCTAGGTTGTAGTCAAGGCTATTGGTTGTTCTACACAATAACTGAAGACAGTACCTTATAAGTCACTGAGCATAGAGAAGTCAAAATGGCACCTACTTAGAGCCTTTACCACCATTGACTAGTTTTCACAGTATTCAGAGGTAATCTGCCTACTACTAGAAGAAAAACACAAAACATCACATAGATTTTAACCCTGCAATCTATGATGGTGAGCTGCCTGCAGAAAACACTAGTACAGTAATGACTCAAAATAACAACTCACGGTCTGAGTCAAATAGAGGTCCACTTAATGATGTGAAACTCATGGTTGACAATGCTTTGGTAGCAAAGACCTGAGTTTATTAGATAGGCAGTTCACTTAGGAAAAACTAAATTCTACTGTTCTACAAAAGAAAGACAGCAATGTAATCTAATTGTAATGATCATATACAAGTCTATTATACAAATAGATGAATATTTTTCTCAGCTTTCATCAGAGAAATGTCCTCCTATGCTAAATAAAAATAATAATAGAGGCACACAACTGGACAATAATCAGAGAATGACAGATGTTGAAACATTCTTTTCTAAAATGGTGATCTCTATAAAGATCCTTGGCTTAAGTGCTAAGTGAACATGGCAGGAAAGTATTCAGAAAGACTGTAAGAAACAGTCATGGTGGAAGACACTGATGAAAGGAAGCCTTCTCTATGTACCAAAATTTACAAGGTATGAGATCACAGAGATGGGCAGCATGCAAAAGTCTTGTATATGAATAAGCCAGATAAGTTCTTAGTGCAGAAATGGCAACTATACACAAGGGCCATCACTACCATAGAAGCTATTTCAAAATAATACCTGCTGGCAATGAAAATTTTATTTTTTCAATGGATTTCAACTGGGTAATACAATAAAACTTGAGGTCCAGTCCAAGTAGCTGATGGTCAACACAAAATTAATTCACTGGGATTTTGTAAGGTTTCATTGTCTCACAATGCTTTGTCTAGGCAATTCTTTTAACCATACATGTCTTAGAGTATATGTTATAGTTTCAAATTTATTTTAATGGGTTGTCTAAGTGTGAAAATGTGTGTGTGTGTGTGTGTGTGTGTGTGTGTATGTGTGTGTATGTCTGCATGTGACTCTTGCAAGTTTTCTTTGGGTATTCATTTAGTTAGTTGTTTCATTGTATTCTGGTTTGTTGTTTAGTTGTATTTTATTTTATGTTTATAAACTAGATGTCTTTTTGTATTCTAATGAGAGACAGAAAGAAACACTATGGATTAGTGTTGTTGGGACATTAGGGAGAAATTGAAAGGAATTTAGGGATTTAAACATACAAGAATATATTCTATGAATCAAAACTACTTTGACATTTCATCTTACAGGTGTCAGAATGCCCAAGAACAACAATACAATTGGCAGCTCATGGTAGCAAGGATGTCAAGCATAGAGAACACTCTTTCATTGTTGGTGGAAGAGCAAACTTGTACAGCCACTATATAAATCAGTATGACATTTCTGCAGAAAGATGGAAATCAGTCTACCTCAAGTTCCAGCTTTATTGCTCTAAGGATTATACCCAAATTATGCATCATCCTACCACCAGGATATTTGATTAAACATATTAATTGCTGCTCTACATAAAAAAAACCAAAAACTGGAAACAACCTAGATGTTCCCCAACAGAAGAATGAATAAAGAAAATATGATACATTTCCATAATGGAGTATTAATACTCAGATGTTAAAAATGATGTGAAGATATTTGCAGACAAATATGTGGAAATAGAAAACATTATCCTTAGTAAGGTATGGTAATCCTAGAAAGATAAATATTGTATGTATTTGTTAAATCCTTATATTAGCTCTTAAATGGATTATATTAAAGATACATCATATAGTAGTTAAGAACAGAGGAAAGTAATAGGTAGACTAATAGATCTCCATGGGATGGTAGAGTTTTTGGGTGGGCTGAGCCAAGGAGGATGAAAGTAGGATGAGCATCTAGGAGGTGTGAGGTGAGATGGCATTGAGGGAGGGAATGAGGACCAGGACAGCTAGAAATAAAGGGCATTGAAGGAGCAACATGGAAACCTGATGCAATGGAAACATCCTATAATGCATAAAGGCGATTCTAATAAAGTTTCCATTTAGTGAGGGAAACAGAAACCCACTGTTCATCTCTTGTCAATAAATGAAGTTATGAGTACTGGCACTGGATTTCATGAATATGAGTTTTGGTTTAAAATGTGCAGTAGAAGCTGTCCTTCCCTGCCCAAAAATACAGACAATTGCCAAGACAATATGTTCCGCTACAAAAACTAATACCAAAGTTCCACTGCTCAAGATAATGTAGCACACCTGCTTCAGTTGTTGGAGAAGACCTGCAAGAAGACCAAGCTGCACTTCAGCTACATGTGTTCAGGGGGCCTAGGTTAATCCAATGCTGACTCTTTCAATCACAAAATTTTAATCTGCATTTAGAACTGGCCACAAGCTGTGCTAGGATATTGATCGCATAAACCTTCAGGAAGTAACCAACCAATGTCTAATTTGACTCCATGGGAGGAAACACATTCCTGACAATATTTGAGCACACCAGGAACCAGAGTCCTGACATTATTTGATCAAACCAGACTAGAAAGACTTTGGGTAAAACCAATACTTTTTATAACAAAATATGTCTCCTAAACCTATTCTTTCAAACTCATACATCAATGCATTATTCAGCCATCATCAGAGAGGTTTCATTCTTTATTCCTGCAGCAGAAAGGAGTAAATACAAAGACACACATCTGGATATTATGATTTGTGTGTATGTGTGTGTGTTTGTGTAAGTGTGTTTTTGAGAGTGAGAGAGAGAGAAAAAGAGAGCAACAGAGAGACAAAGAGACAAAAAAAGACAGAGACAGAGAGAGGCAAAGACAGAGAGACAGAGAGAGAGACTACAATAGACAGTACTCAGTAAGGTGTCTCTCCATCTATTTCTTTCTCTCAATGTTTAGAACACTCCATGAAAAATGAATCAGAAAAATTAGGGGAGACAGATGGGACAGAAGACAACAGAAGAACAATGCTTTCTATAAAACATATGCAAGGGTTTGTTGTATACACTGAGACTGCAGCAGGAATTACATGGCCTACACAGGTCTGCATCCTCTACATATGCACTAGAGCTTTCAGTTCAGTGCTTTTATGGGACTTTTTTTTTTAATCAAGTTTATGATTCTTGAGTTCTGTCTTGGAAATTTTATTTTTCTACTGTCTTTTCTTCCAGAGCTTCAATATGATGTTTTTTTTAAAAAAATATTATTACTTTATTTTATTATATATTTTTATTCTCTTATAGAAACATGCTCAATTTTAATGAGAGGCAGAAAAGGAATAGTTCTGGATGTGAGAGGAGGTGAGAAGGAATCTCGACGAAATGCAGGGAAGAGAATTATATTCAGATTACAATGTGTGAGAAAAGAATCTATGTTCAATAAAAGGGAGACAAAAATTTTAAATACACACATAGCATGAAATAAATAAAACAAAAGATACTTTGCAATTATAGAGATTAAGTATGTGTACTGGAGAAATCAAACTTAACTGATTAGTTACCTACTATGTAAAACAACAACAACAACCACAACCACAACAACAACAACAAACATTCCTGTACTTGTAATAATGATAAATAGAGAGTGTGAGGAATCCAAGTTTTAAGTGAAGCCTACAGATGACTGTGTATTGTTTGAAAAGGTAAAGATGTGGTGCTAAAAACATTGTGTCCATGGTGAAGTGAAACAGATGATTAATTTGTGTGAAAAGTGAATATTCAGGGAAAAATAACTACAATGGATCAGCAATGTAAGTGAAGGATGATTTAAATATCTAGTGTGTGATTTCAAAAGGGAATGAACCTACTAGCAATACTTAAATTTCTAACCAGGGAATAAGAGATAATCTCATATTATCTTCTGTGTTTTCATATTTGCTTAGGTATTGCAGACTCCTGTGGACAAGCTGGAAACTTCTCTATAAGCCTGTATTTACCTGTCTCATTGGAAATCTCATTGTCTGCACAAGGAGTACAATCAAAGCAGCAGTTGGCCTTCCCTTCTTGGACAGCTTTCCTGAATCCAGGTCGACAGCTCTCACTGCACACAGACTGAGGAGTCTAAGAGAAATGAAAGCTATTAGCAAATGCTTGGATGTTTTTGAAAATTTGAGTAAATAGAGAATCTCTCAGTATGTGAGCATTTAGTTTTCAAATGCTTGTACTTAAAAATGAAGCTGATGAGGTTTGATATTGCTAATTTTATCAGGTTTTGGGCTACACAGTCTACATATTTAAGTCTTGGTCCAATTTCTGAAGATGTTCATAAGTATAGGTGATTAAAGGAGTGTTCAAGAAAGTCATGATATGCATTCAGATTTAACTTGTCTCTATGTTAACTGGCTACTAGGGGGAACTTTTATATTAAAAGTGGTTGTTAATTTTGACTGACAACTTTACAGGTATTAGATTCATTGTGAAAGTACATCTTTTGCATCTCCATGAGTAGTTTTATATAGGCACCTACCTGATATAAGAAGAACCACCACAATGTGGGAGTGGGTGTCACTATTTCACTACTGTCAGTCACAGGATGAAAACGTGATAGGAGTGAGCAACCACAGTCTTTGTTCTTTAATCTCACTCTAATTCTGGACTATAAACATGTTGTCATCACCTCCTCTGGATTTTAAAACATCCTTTACCCACAATATAATGAGTGCTCACAGAGCCAGTCAAAACAACCTGACCTCCCCTCTGCTGATTTTGTTGACTATTTGCATGAAGTAGCAAGTAAAGCATTAAACTACACACACACACACACACACACACACACACACACACACACACACACACACA
>JADRCG010007760.1:96199-117193 GCA_019844195.1 Rhabdomys dilectus
ACACACACACACACACACACACACACACACACACACACACACACACAATTGTCATAGCATTATGCCTTTACAGAGGCTAGAAATTTAAAATACCACCTAGCCTTATTGTAATTTCTTCAACTAGGTGACAAAATGAATCTATCAGTGTTCTGAGGCAGTAACTAGAGACACTCTGTTTTATTTTATATTATATATTTTATTTATTTTTTATTGGATATTTTATTTATTTACAATACAGATGTCATCCCCTTTCCCCATCTCCCCTCCCTAGAACCCTTACCCTATACCCCCTCTTTCTTTATGCTTTTATACCAGCTTAACTACAGAATGTTCTAGGTTGAGGATCTAGCAATACAATAGATGCAAATAGTCTAGGAACAAGCAATACAATAAACACAAATAGTCAAAGCAAAAGCAAGGCATTAAACCCAGTCACGTGAACATTCCCATGATCACTGTTTCTAAAGGCTCATCAGGATGACCAAAGTACCTGGGCCTACTTCTCTATCCTAGCCCAAGGTCATTTTCATGTCTGAAGCCTACTTCCTTGTTCTACCCTAAAATTTAGATTCCTGTCTGAAATTACTTCTTGTTCTGGCATAATGTTTAGATTCCTGCCTGAAATTACTTCTTTGTTGTGGCCTATTATTTAGACTCCTACCTGAAATTACTTTTTTGTTCTAGCCTAATGTCAGATTCCTGCTTGTAATCTACTTCCTTGTCCTTGGCCAATGTCATATTCCTGCCAAGCAGCCCCTTTTCTTGTCCTTAGTCCATGTCATCTTCTTGCCTAGCAGCCCCAAAGGTTCTCCACCTTTCCCCCTTTTTATTTCATTATCAAGACTGAGCCTGTCTTAGTTCGTTCCGACAAGAATGCCTTCCTTATCCATCATGGAATATGCATTATCAAAGGAAATGCACTTCTGTCTTGGGTTGGTAAGGCTCTGTGCAGAATCTTACCAGTCCTTGGCTTGCCAGCATGTTAATTTAATAACTCTGTCTGGGGGTCCATTTTCAGGTTTAAGCCATGTACTTTGTCTGCCAACATGTTGATGTTGTTAATGATAAGCCTTAACATGATGGGCAGGAATAAAAGTATTCCCAGGACAAGAAGAGCTAGCCTGATCAAGCTATATATGACATTCCTGAGGTTTCTTCAGAATGGAAATATTGAGCTCAGGCCATGGATAATTTCATCAGTATTATCTGCAGCATCAAAGGTCAACAGAGCATCATTTATATTCATAACCTCAAATTATGAGTTAACATACCCAGAGAGGTGTTAGGATTATGCCAAATATCTTACAGGTGTCTTTAAACTTCTTTCTAATTATAATGGCAATCATTGTGAATTTCAAAATAACACTACTCCAATGACATTTGTCATGACACTTGAGATGACTCATAACTCTTGAACCTCCTTCAGATAATTTGGATGCATTATAGAGCATCATTCATTGTTCCAGATACTTATATAAATCCTTTTTTAAACTCAAGACATTAGTAACATATTTTTTTTTTTTGCTAGAGTGTTAACAAAAATAGTTGTCTTAACTCCTCATGTCAATGTTATTGCAGAAACAGTGGTGCTAGCAATTAATGTAATTAAAGTTGTTATATCAGCAATAATCAAGCTTGCTACCCTATTGCTTCTGCTTAAAGCCTAACTCTCTTCTTCCAGCACTTTCAAGCTTTTTTTCAGAGAATTAAGGTTTTCTAATACTCAGGGCAGTGAGACAAAAGCTGTTTGATAGACCCCTGTAACAGACATTCCAGGTTTCAACACACTAACATAAATGGAAATTATACAGTCAATGCAACTACAAAAATACTGTAGAAGAGACAAAACCAATTTTAGCTTGACAATTAAAATAGCCTTAAAACACGCACTAACCCTTGTTTGAAATCTAGATCCTGTCTCAACATTATCTCTTGCTATCCTAACATCATTGTGAGCTACAGCTAGCTTTCAAATATGTCTCTGACAAAGTCAGATCCAGTGTTCCAAAAGTAGACTGTTACTTCCCATATTGAATTGATTTCTAGACCAGTACATAATTGAGTACTAACAGCTGGGCATTTTTAAGAAGAATATAAGAGACATAATTTCTCTTTTTTATTCTCTATCCCACAAGGTCTAAAAACTTGAGAGAAGGTATCTTGTCCCATCTGGGATATAGTCAAGCAAAGGTGGGTCAGGAACATATGTCCAATACAAATCCCCAGTCACCCTTGTCAGGGTACTCAGCAAGCTCACAGGTCAGTATCACTCTGTCTCATTGATAGTATGTCTCACCAATCTTTTTAAAGTTTCACAGGCCTCTTCCACACTACCTTGTTCTTGAGGATTATACAAAATTCCCGTAATAAATTGTTGACAAAATGTCTTGACTGCTCAACTACAATTGCCAGACCCATTATTTGTTTTTTCCCCATTGGATATTTTATTTAGTTACCTTTCAATGTTATCTTTTCTCCCTTCCACCCCAAAACCCCTTATCCCACCCCTCCTCCTATTTCTATGAGGGTGTGCTCCCACCATCCTCTCAATCCCAGCTCCTTGCTATCAAATTCCCCAAAACTAGGGAATTCAAATTTTCAGGCACCAAGGCACTACACTTCCACTGATGCCTGACAAGGCCACCCTCAACTACCTATACATGTGGAGCCATGAGTCCCTCTCTTTGTGTTCTCAGTCTAGAGGTTTTAGAACGGCTACTCCAACTTGTTTCTTAGGACCATTTGCTTGAGTAATTGTTTTCCAGCCTTTTACTCTAGGGTAATGTCTGTCTTTGTCACTGAGGTGGGTTTCTTATATGCAGCAAAATGCTGGGTCCCGTTTATATATCCTGTCCATTAGATTATGTGTTTTTATTGGGGAATTGAGTCCACTGATATTAAGAGATATTAAGGAGAGGAGATTGTTGCTTCCTGTTTTTTGTTGTTGTTGTTGTTGTTATTAGTGGTGGCATTGTTTGTGTGGCTATCTTCTTTTGGATTTGTTGGAAGAGGATTACTTTCTTGCTCCTTCTAGGGTATAATTGCCCTCCTTGTATTGGAGCTTTCCCGCTATCATCTTTTGTAGTGCTGGGTTTGTGGAAAGATATGTAAATTTGGTTTTATCGTGAAATATCTTGGTTTCTCCATATATAGTAATTGAGAATTTTGCTGGGTATAGCAGCCTGTAATGGCATTTGTGTTCTCTTGGGGTCTGTATGACATCTGTTCAGGATCTTCTTGCTTTTATAGTATCTGGTGAGAAGTATGGTGTAATTCTGATAGGTCTGTCTTTATATGTTACTTGGCCTTCTTTCCTTACTGCATTTAATATTCTTTCTTTGTTTTGTGCATTGGTGTTTTGATTATTATGTAATAGAAGGTATTTCTTTCCTGGTCTAGCCTATTTGGTATTCTGTAGGCTTTTTGTATGTTTATGGGCATCTCATTCTTTAGGTTAGGGAAGATTTTTTTCTATAATTTTGTTGAAGATATTTATTGGCCTTTTAAGTTGGGAATCTATCTTCACTTTCATCTATACCTATTATCCTTAAGTTTGGTCTTCTCATTGTGTCCTGGATTTCCTGGATGTTTTGTGTTAGGAGCTTTTTGCATTTCACATTTTCTTTGACAGTTGTGTCAATGTTTTCCATGGTATCTTCTGCACCTGAGGTTCTCTCTTCTATGTCTTGTATTCTGTTGGTGATGCTTGTATCTATGACTCCTGATCTATTTCCTAGGTTTTCTACCTCCAGGGTAGTCTCCCTTTGTGAATTCTTTATTGTTTCTACTTCCATTTCTATGTCCTGGGTGGTTTTGTTCAATTCCTTCAGCTGTTTGGTTGTGTTCTCTTGTAATTTTTTAAAGGATTTTTGTATTTCATCTTTATGAGCTTCTACTTGTTTACCTGTGTTCTCCTCAATTTCTTTGAGAGTGTTATGTCCTTCTTAAAGTCCTCTATCATCATCATTAGAAGTGATTTTAAATCTGAATCTTGCTTTCCTGGTGATATGAGGAATACAGGACTTTCTAGTGTGGGAGAACTAGGTTCTGATAAAGCAAAGTACCCTAGGTTGCTGATGCTTATGTTCTTGTGCTTGCCTTTCACCATCTGGATCTCCTTAGTGCTACCTTTCCTATCTCTGACTGGAGTCTGTCTTTCCTATTATCTTGGTTGTGTCAGAAATGTGTGGGGTGGCTGTTGTTACTGGGGTTAGAGCTGAGGCCTATTATCTTCTCAGTGCTCAGGCCCAGACCAGGAGGAACCAGTGCTCTGGGCTAGGAGTGAATTCCTGAGTTCTACTGGGTCCTAGTTACTCCTTGTTTGGAACCAGTGTTGCTGTCTTCTTAACTAAGTTACTTCCCAGGTTAGATCTTCTGAGAGGCCTTCTTTTTTTGCATTCTGTGAGAATGGGGGCAGAGGTGAGGCCTAATATCTGCTCAGTGCTCAGGCACAGACCAGAAGGAACCAGTGCTCTGGGCCAGGAGTGAATACCTGGGTCCTAGTGGGTGCCAGTTACTCCTTGTTTGGGGCCTGTGTTGCTGTCTCCTTATCTAATATACTGCCTTGGGTAGAGCTACTGGAAGCCCTGCTTCCTCTGGGTTCTGTGAGATGGGATGCAGAGCTTCTGCCCAGGATCTGCTCAGTGCTCATGCTCAGACTGGAAGGACAAGACACTCTATTTTTAAGAAATGTATGAGCATTAACAAACTTAAAAATAAACATATCTATTGATCAGAGTCTAGGAATGAATAATAGCCTATGATATCTCTTTCTATGTGAAGATCCTTATTGGTAGTTCAATGTTTATTGATACTGAGTGAGAGTCCCATGATCATTACATTCTGAGAATTAACTTAGTTTTTATGAAAGGTCAGGGCAGTGAGTGAAGTCACAACTCACCTTTGTAAACCCTGTAGGCCATTGTATCATCTGTTCACATAAAGAGAACTGTACACCCTGGTGAGCACTTAGAGAGTAGGTTCCTACTTTCACCTTTAATCCAAGGCCACTCGGAAAATTCCAAAAATTAAGAATGTCATACTTTGAATCTAACTTTTTTCCCCCATCCATTACTGTGTGTCCTCTCACATGAATTTTAATTATCCTATTTTTTAGGAAAGGGAGAAGCTGAAAGAAATGCAGAAACACATGCTGAAAAGCATGAGATAATCAAATATTTTTTAAACCACCACCAAGAGTCTCATTTGAAAGAGCCATGTCCAATGGAAATAGTTAAGGTCATGAAGACAGGACAGCTGTTTGTCACAGTTCCTGCAAAGGTAAGCTTGGATCACTGTCATTATGTTTCTCTTTTAAGTTGTGGTCTCCGCCTCGTGCATTCTTGGAACTTTGTATATTATGGTTTGTTATATGTCTTTTCCTGAGAAAATTTATGTTTAAATCGTTGGGAAAGCCATAAACATACAATGCTTTCTTCTTTTTAGGAAAATACTTTATTTTGGCCCTACTTGGAAGTCTTTCCTATGTCCCATATGATCACAATAAGCACAGATAAGCACAAAGCTAGAAATTTTTAAGTGAGGCCATGACTCCAGGGATCTTCTTGGGTATCTTTTCATAAGGAAACCCAAACATTATAGTCAGAACAGGTTAAATTTAGAAATATTTGACAAACTACAACTGGCCAAGAGAACTGATAACTGACTCCAGATTATTTTAAATTTAGAGCTCTCTGAAAATGTAATGTAAGTGTAGGGCATCATTCATGACATATCCATGGAGGCATATAACTCAGTAAGATAGATTGATTGAAATAAAATTTTACTATTTAATAGTAGACATGATAAAATGATATAAATAAAAACATTACATGTTAGTATTTGCAATTCTTGAAAAAACAGTTTAGATATATTCTGTCTGGAGTGCTTTAAAACTGGGAATACTGTCAGCTTAAAAGCAGGTTGTCATGATAAACATGTTTGCTTTAGTGGAGACATTTCTTAAATTCTTTGAAATGGAGTTGTATGGTAGATAATAAAATCTGTTCTATTTGTTCCTTCTAATTTTGATTGAACTTCTAACTCAAGATATGTAATGAAAAGTCAGAAATGCCTTGAGAAAAATGATATTATTTGTATTTCTTGGATAATCATTAGGCTGTCTTTCTTCAGCAGAACCTGTATAAATGAAGAACCAACTAGACTGGTAGTTAGACAGATCTTTGTGATTCCCCTGACAACCATGTCAGGATCTCCTCTCTCATTGACATATTTTCCTCTCCTGAGTAACACTAACAATCCTCATTGTTCACTCCTAGCCCTCAATTATTTTAAGCCCATGTGATAGGAAGCATCCCTAAAGGAGCCATCAAAGATGCTGAGTAAATGAAAGACACTTGGATTGAAGTGCTTTCAATGTCAAAAGTCTCATTCTGTACAAAATAAATTTTTGAACTAAACACAGCTAAGACACCAAGACAACAATTTACATGGATTGAGCTAATTCATATTATTTGATAAGCTAAAATAACCTATTCACTTTTGGAATATATTTAGAGTTCTGTCTTTAAAAAGAGGGCCTAAAAATTTGAAATACACTTTAAAGTGATCCTTCAATTTATAACCTTGTGGTAGTACTTAGAAGCATTTTATCTCTTAAAGATACACTGCTCCAACCTCTCCTCTGAGAAATACATATGTAAAATATCAACTTTTCACATTGAAGATGTGAAAAAAACTGGGAGGCAATGTGATACATGAATTCAATATTAACTTAATTTTTTTTTGTTCCTGGCACTCCATTTTATAAAGAACAATTACTCAAAATTTAGCATTGACCTTTAGAGAGAGAAACAAAATTCTCTCCTTTGCTAATTGACAGCATAATATAAAACATATGATGCTCAATTTGAATTCCTTAAGAAATAATAAAAATGCCATATTGCTGATGCAATAAAACACAGGAAGGGATTTTACCTGCCATGGGAAGAATACCATTTCTTTTCCATTGGCATACGGTTGTGTCTGTATTTGTTGAAGATGCATCTCATGGAGACTATAGACCACAGCATACACAGCATTGTATATATTGTAGCCTTCTTCACCCATGGATGGGTCAAAAAGGTGTCTGGGAAGTAAATCCAAAGAAGCATTGGGCTGGCAGTTCTCCAAAAGTTGACAATCAAATTTTGAAAATGAACACTTGAAAAACAAAAACCAAAACTTAGGAAGATAATTGTCCTCTGGGTATTTGTAGGGATTAACTGTTTGGACAAAATTCATAAACTCTACCACCTCTTCATGGTGGTGTGAAAAAACAAGACTCCCATGAAATGACTCAGTCATAAAATAATCAGAATGGGTATCAACATCCCATGAGGAGTTCAAGACCCAGACTTTCCATGTCACTAGCAATTGTGCAATATGTCGCATTAAACCTTGTAGAGAAATAATGTCTCCATAAATAACTATGACATTTGCTGATGATTCCTCAATCTTCTCTATATTTTTCCATAATGCGTTGGAAAATGCATTCCATGTGCCAGAGATCATTTTCAAAAAGGCTATGCAGATGCCATGGTTCTCCATAATTTGTCTCAAGTCTGATAGTATCTGAGTTCCTCTGTGGTCATCTGGAAGGATAAGACCAACCCAAGTCCAATTGAAATGTAGCAACAAAAAGACTATGGCAAATGACAAAGTTGTTTCCTTGGGAGCTATCTGATAGAGAGAATTAAACTGACCTCGGTCATTCAAGATAGAGTCAAAAGGTCCAAAAGTGACCTGAAGAGATAACAAAATACATTGGCATCAGACACAATCCCAGATTGAAATCAATAGATGGAAACAGTCAAGATGAAGATGGTCTTCTTCTGTAAACCAATTTCATTTTTTTTCTGCAAAAATTGCTGTTAGATCTTCAGTTACAATAACACAGCTGGATACCTCTCTTTTCATTCTATTTTAAGTAATTGAAATATGGATCTAATATGAAGTATCTTCTTACTTTTCTTTGATAGGTGATTAACTCCAGTGCCCCTATATTACATTTACAGACACCTATAATATCAATAAATGATACATGTCTCCTAGTTCCCACATCCCATTCCTCACCTGAGGTATTTTGTAGAGTTGTAGCAGTGTTGCAATGTGGGCAGATGCTGACCACGATGGTCCTGTGATTACAGCAGGTGACTTTCTCTTGTGTCCACAGTCACAATTAGGAAGGGGATGATTTATTCCTGTGCGCCAAAGAAAGGCACTATAAAGAATATTCTTTTCAGTATAATGAACATTGTAGATATCATATCCAAGAGTTGTGTTGGGTAGAAGATGGGGGTTTCTGTTGATCTCCTCAATGGCAAACATAAGAGCCAGAACAAACTGGTAGTTCTTAAACTTATACCTGCACAGATTTCATAAAATTAAACAGGAGGAATCTGCAGACCATACAAGTTTTCTATTTTGAGCAGTGGTTTTATAACATAAATTCTAATGTTTCTGTGAAGACATTTTTATAATATCTTTTCATGAGTGACTGGAATTAGAATGGGAATTTTAAGCAGGTGAAAGCAGTAATCTCCCACATTCTTCAATTATGGTTTCTGTGACTCTAACTCATCATTTTATTGCTTTATTTATCTTTAATGTGTATAAAAAATAAAAAACTGTCCATGAACTGGGTTTTGAAAAAGATCAGAATTCTTATTGTTTGGATATTGGCCTTTAAGTCCCTACAATTTTGACAGGACAACAATATACTTTGATCCAATCACCTGTGACAATAACCACCTTAAAATTAGTACAATATTACCACAAGTGTCATTTGTATGACTTTTAATTTAATTGGACAGTCTGAAACACACTATGTAGAACTGGCTGATGTGGAACTGATGAGAATCTTTCTGGCTCTGCCTCTATATTGATGGGATTAATTTATGTGAAACCACTCCCGAATTTATTTCACCTTTGTGTGTATCTATGAGTTATGTGTATCCCTTCTGTAGATGTGACATTTTGTGTATGTATAGTTTTATCAGTTTCATGGTCTATGAGTGCAAGGCAGAGAAGGACATCCAGGGTCAGTCCCAGCTGTCCACATGATTTCATATGGAGTCTCTTAGGCTACTGTTTAATTATTGACTAACAGATTAACTTATTTGATTGATTGAGACAGAGTCTGACCATGTTGCCTTGGCTGGCTTGCAACATATTCTATACACAAATTTGACCTCAAAATCATGAAGAATTTCTGCCTCTCCTTCCCTAGTGCTGCAGATTAGACAGAGTACCATATCAACTGACTTTATAGTTCCTTTATTGTTTTCTGCACATAAGGCTGGCACTCTAGCCAGCCAACTTGCAGGGAGTAACTTCTCCCTATTGTGTCCTCCATATGATCATTAGAATATAAGTGTATACTCATGATTTTTGGAAGGTCTGAACTCAGGTCCTCAAACTTGCACCTAGATCAGTTTATCTTGTTAGGCAACTGTTGATTTGTCTAATAATAATGTGACAAGAGAACAAATTATACCTTTAATGACGCCAAAGACCCACACACAAAGAAAACATTGCATTTTAGTGTTACATCATGCTATTCCAAATGTAGTTTCCCTTAAGATTATATTTAGTAAGTTGTTCTTCAGTTGGATAAAAAATATTTTATAAGATATTTTTTATGGTTTCTATAGAAAAGGCATAGGCACACAGATCACTCCAAGTCTGGTCTATATAGCAAGTTTTAGGACTGTTAGGGCTATATGAGTTAAAGAAACTGTGTTTCAAAATAAAAAAATAGAAACAAAAAATGAAGTGAAATTACATATGAAACATCTGACCTCACAAAACCTAACATACACTAATTTTTTAAAAGTTAAAGAAAGTGTTTTAGTTAAAATTATTATTTATTGGATGAAACACCATGACCAAAAGCAAACTATGGAGAAGAGAATTATTTAGTATCTTTATTATGATTACTATTGGTGTGATGAAACACCATAACCAAAAGCAAGATGGAGAGGAAAGTTTTTATTAGGTGATTACCTCCACATCATAATCTATCACTGAAAGACATCAGGACAGAATATCAAACAGGGACAAAATGCACAGGCAGGAGATGATCCAGATGCCAGAGAGGGGTTCTACTCACTGGCTTTCTCATAATGTACTTCTCTGCCTGCTTCCTTATAGACTTCATGATTACCAGCCCCAAAATGGCTTCACCCACAAAGGGCTACACAATACCACTATAGGTTTTCCTACAGCCCACTCTTAAGGGGACATATTCGTAACTGATGTTCCCCATTTCAAATGATTTTTTATGTCTCAAGTTCATACAAAATTTGTAGAATTCTTAGCTCATGCTTCGTTGCCGTTCATTATTGGTGGAAGTCATCACAGGTTCTCAAGTAGGGCAGGGCCCTGCACACAGAAAAAGATACACGGGCCATGGAGCAATGCCATTTATTGGTTTACTCACTGTGATTTGCTCAGTTAGGTTTCTTATGGAACCCAGGACCACATTTCCAGAGGTGCTACCCCACCCACAATGGACTGGGCCTTCTCACATCAAGGAAAGATTAAGAAAGTACCCTACAGGCATGCCTATAGTCTGATCTTATTGAGACAATTACTGAATTGAGTCTTACTCCTCTCCAGTATTTCTAGTTTATGACAAATTGACATAAAACTAAACAGCACACCAAGAAATATGAAATAAAAAAATCTTCAAATGTGTTAAAAATATGATGAAATGTTAAGAAATTGGTAATAATTGTTTAATAACAGTATAAGCTAATGAATACTCAAAAATAATCTTGCCAAGTGGTCATTTACAAGATTCGTATAAGAATAATGATATTAACCAAACATACAGAAAAGCCTACAGAAAAGGGTAGAATTCTGAGTAATTTCTTATATTATTTCTAAATGTTTACCACATCAAATAACTTACATTGAAAACTAGAAAATACTTAATGAATTATTTACTCATTCAGTTAGAGTAGATAAAGTTGAAACATCATACAATTAAATGATTTTTAATCAGTTAATTTAAAAGAAAATTAACCTACAAAGGTCTAGATATGTTCAACATCTATTTCTGTATTCATTATTTCTGCAAGTGATAGTTTGAGTTAAATGGTAGAAAACTGTACACAGTGCTGATAATGACTGCTATCATCACTCAACTACCCAAACCATGACAAAATCTCTTACATCTGAGAAGGCTGTACACATTTGAAGGACTGCTTGTGTTTGTGTTTCCAGCTGTTCTGGAAATTACCTTTGTATTTTAGAGCTTCTTTATCAATTGTCTAGAGGAAAAGGGAGCTAGCAAACACAGCCTAAGTGCCAGTTAAAGAGCAAATTGTAGATGGGAAAATACCAGTAAATACAATAAAGCAGACACCGCAGTTGTACTTCTCAAATAGAGGAATACAACCTCAATACATGATAGACCTCCATGAAAAGATTTAAAAGATACTCAACGGCCATTCTGACTGTATATGAAAGAATGACCACAGTGCTGCAATGCATGGAAATAAAGACCTCAATTATAAGGCCACAGGCAAGAGTGGAGAAATATGCTCAGGATAGAGATATAATTAGGGATATTTCACTGCTAAGACACAGAAGGATAAAATGGACAAATCAATCTCAGATCACTATTAGACACCAGAGCAATGTCCTAGAAAACTTGTAGGAGCTCCATTTTTCTATTCTTTTACTTGGGAAAATATAATACAAATATAAGTGTTCACAGAAATATATGTCTAGTAATTGTATAAGACAAAATTGTTAATATTTTATAGTGAAAATACTCTTTCCCAGTTATGAACTACTTTGATTTTATTTCTGACTATGTAAAATTTGACTATGAAAATGAATGACTTTTATGAAAAAAATCCTTTCATTCATTATAGAAAAGGCAACTACTTATGGCTCAGGTACCTGAAAGTACACCGTTTGCACATATGGGCCTGTTGCAGCATGATGTACAAAACACTACCTACACATAGACATTGGTGCCTGGTGTGCTAAAATTAGAGAACAGATGAAAGAAAGCAGAAGAAGATGCCTCAATTATAATAAAGAAAATGAGCTCCACCAGAATCCAGTGTTTCCAGGCTGCTAGGCATATAACACCTACTTGTGATGGTTTTTAAGATGTGATCCTTAAGCAATTGTGTCTACCATGAATTATCTCATTGAGATATGAATTATGGCATGTATATATAAAATTTTTGATCTGTGGCCATCTTTACTATGTTAGTCTCAAAGTAATCTATGTCAAGACCCCAAATAGCTCATGATTTTTTTTACTTCTGAACATATTTCTTCTTCTATTGTCTTTGATTTTTTTAATACCCCACCAAGGATTTACCAATTACACAGTGATGTCACACTGAGCACAATTCACATTCATAAGTATGTTTTTTTCTTTCTATACATTTTCTTCCTATTGATTTTCTCATATGTTCACAGATATTTACAAGCTCTATTATTCTACTTCACAATGTTTTTCCATTGATTTATAGAGATTTCTAGTATATACACTGAATAAGCACACTTTATCTCTTCTACAAAGATAATGAACTTAAGTTTTCTCAATACTTTCTTAAGAAATCAGAGTTTTCTGACACTAATTTTTAATATTGCAAATTTCAGAAAAGCTTAAAAATGCCCATAAGTCACCATCCTCCCTGATAGAGTATTTTGGGAACACAGAGTCATAAAGGAGGAAAAGCACTAGAAACATATGTGACAAGCAGATAAAATCTTTATGAGAGTAAAATAGTTCAGGACAAACAAACAAACAATCAAACAAACAAAAAACCCCCAAAACAATGTAATGAAAAAAGAAAGAAAAATAGACAAAGACATGTGTACAGCAGAAATTGCTCACAAATTTTAATGGTGACAGTCCTTTTCTGAAATGAGCTGGCCATGACTAGTCAGTGCTTGTCACTCTAACAACATTCTACAGACTCAGGAGTCTCTTCACTCAGTTATATCACCTCTTCCCTTTAGAGCACATCTTGACTTCAAGAAAACCCAGAAGTTTAAGGTCATACTTAGATTAATGTTCCATACTCTGACATTATAACACTGAAAATATTCAAGTTATCTGGTGTTACATGAATGACAAAAGATCATAGATATTAAATACCAACAGAGAAAGCAAAATAAAAAAATCAAAATTATCACTTTTCCTTTTCAAGAGGAAAAGAAGTACACAAGAAAATACATTTGAAGAAATTTAAGAATAGAAAATGAGGATTGTGAAAAACCAAAGGTAGTTTTAATCCCTGTATTCACTAAGTCATAAGAATTCTGAACTCTTGATATGAATAATTGTACTTACTGTATATAAGAGTCTTGAAAATTGTATGGCATATATTTATCAGGAACTTTTTTGCCTGTGTACAAAATATGAAGAGGGAAAAATGCACCAATTGTCACATCTCCTTCTCGGTAAAAATAATCCTTGCTTGTTACATAGCATTCATTGTCAGTAAAGGCACACACAAATTTGGGAATATACAGGAGCCCAAAGGTAAAAATCCAGAACATCCCATTAAAAATATAAATCTGCCCAGCCATAAGACTGATGGATACATATCCAATGATGCCTAGTAGGTATATATTTAGTTCACATGTTTGTGAACATTTTGTGCTTCTGACTGTTAATGAGTGCATCTGTGATGTTAATCACCCACAAGTTCTTCAAGACACCTCCTTCACTGCCAATGAGAGTTGTGGAACTCTTTCTTCCCTTAGGCTCTGCATCTGAGGCCCTGTGTTCTCCTTAAACACAAGTCAGAAAATATGTTTTGGATCTACTCTAGCCGGAGGCACCATAATCAGCTAAGAAGACAGCAGGAGCTAAAGGATCAACTTTCTGACTGAGTTATTTTGGCCAAGTTCAAAACTTTTAATACAATAATTTTGTCTGAGGAAATGCTACATCAGAGGTTGCAATGTTTGATGAATTGGAAGAAGGCCTGAAAATGTCCATGCTAGTGGTGCACAGGACAAAGCAGTGGGCCATGCTATCACAAACAAAATACAACTTTGAGATTTTATTCTTCCTGTTTACTGACTCCTGTCTCATAATTTTTCTATGATATATTTTTTATGTGCAGAAAAATATGATGTCTGCACCCAACACAACCAGTTTATTTCTCACTTTGGAGAAGCTAATAGTCCTGCTGCATTTCTCACTTCCAAAATATCCACTTAACTTCAATGAATAAAATCAAGTCTCCTGTTTATATTCTTTGAGTTGAACTTCTCTATCCCTACCCTTTTCTTTAATTCAAGGTTAATCTTTGAGTAGTTGTATCCTTGTGATCCATTCCTGCATCAAGAGCAGTAAGTTCACCTACTGCTTACCATGATCTCAAAACATTAGGTGTTTCTCATTTATGTAAAATGTATGATAATGTAAAGGCATTACAGTATGTCTTTTCACTTAAGGTGCTGAGAGAATCAATCTTCAGCAGAACTCTCTTTCTTGCCACCAGCAGTTTCAGACAGTGAATGTACTATCTACTGTGACATTGTAATGAAAGTCTGCCCCCCCCCAATAACTTGCCTCGCCTACACAAGAATGGGAGAATTGAGTGAGCAAAATACCAAAGAAAACAACAATACAAGAACTACTATAAGAAATATTAACTGGTCACAATGTCTTTTCCTGCAACTTTCTTTTTGCTTTAGATTAACAATATGCAATGAGTATATAATAAACATATTCTGTCTATTATAAGACTGAAGGCAATGAACAGGCACAGGGAAGCTTACTGTTCAGTAAGTCACAATTCAGGGCACACATGTGTAATAGTGGAAGTTTATGTGTCACTGAATTCAAAGTTGCTCCTCCCTTAGTAACAGAGTACTAAATATGTAAACAGGAAGTACATTGATAAATTTTTTCACAATGGTTTTTTATGCAGGATAACCATAGGACTTAAACATATGGAATTGAGGAAGAGTCCTGGTAACAGGGCTGGGCATTTATAAAACATTTTTTTCCTAGGCATGTTGTGACAAAAATCATTGTCATGATGTCTAAAGTGAGTGATTATGAAAAGGTAATCTTTTCATTACTGACATAGATATTATAATTAAAGAAGAAAAAACTAATTTGTCACAAGTATTTAAGAATAAACATTAAAGAAAAATGAATTAGTTAATAAGTAGATGAGATTGCCTGTAAAGAAAGGAGTTATGTCCTGACAGTTAAGGTCAAACTATGTAGCCATGAACCTCATGTCCTCATTTCTAGCGAGAACTATTTATAGTTGACACTATATTTACACACACACACACACACACACACACACACACACACACACACACACACACACACAAATTTCTGAGTCATGAAAGTACATTAAAAAATTTAAATTTGTACTTCCTCTAAACACATATTACTTTGGGCCTCATTTAAAATCTCATATAAGGGCACACCTTATCGATACTCCACTGGGCATACCTAGATAATCTGTAGGCACCATACATGACACAGAGTCAAAGATGTAAGATGCCTTACTAGCATTCTTAAGTTGTCCTATCAACATTTGAGACAGAGAACCACTTCCCACTGCCAGAAGAAAGGTTTTGAAGACTCCTTTTTCTAACTATTGAAAAAACTGGGCTTAAGACATGAAGAAGAAGAGCTGACTTCAGGCTGTATCCTCAAATACTAGATACAGTAAATCAAGGCCTTAACATTATAGATGAATATGTGTCTCAGTACTTAAACCTAGTAGTTGCTCTTTCAGAAAATTTGGGATCTAGTTCCAGTACCAAAATTGTTGCTCCCAACTACTGGTATCTCCAGTTCTAGGGAACCCCAAAACTATTTCTGATCTCTTCGGGCAACAGGCATGCATGTATTGAACAAACTTACATGTGGGCATAATGCTAATGCACACAAAATAAAAATAGTAAATTGTTTAAATCTTCCCAAGACAATTTTGAATTGCCCCATTCTGAACAATGTAAACACTTCTAATGAAAGGTCAAAGGTGATTTGGGAAAAAATTGCCACCCCCAAAAAAGAACTCCCAACTCAACATATTTAAATTCCAATGCAGAAATGATATCATTGTGTTATAACCAAAAATGACAAATTTGAATACATGAAAACCAAAGTAACAGTTCACCTCCAAAAATTAAAATTCAATGGAAATGATCCCCTAAGAAGAATAATTGAAAGAAATTACAAAGAATTCAAAAGAGCGACTATAACTATAACCAAAGTACTTGAGGAATCCAAAGTCAAAAACAGTTAAATACTAAAGTCAAACTCTAATATAAAAAAGAGCGTCTGGATTATTCAAGAAAATCCAAACTGAATCTGTGCTGAAAAGTAAAAATTTAATAAAGTGAATAAATACCTCAGTGTAATCAAACTCTAACAACATTGATGTTGCAAACAGAGAGTTGAGGATAGAAGACCAAGCAAGGGTGAGTGAGGTCACTCAATAACAAACTATGAGAAATTTAAAACTGTGCATGAATTCAGCACAAGAGAGTTTGGGGTTACCAAGAAAAGACCAAATCTCAGAATTATGATCAGAGAAAGAGAAGTAGACACTGGTAAAGACAAAGTATCAAAAAAGACTGCAACATAATCTTAATATCCTAAAACTAGTAGAAGAAAAGATAAGGGATATCATTGAATTGGCAAGGATGGAGTTTCTGTACAGGACAAAAAAGAACAAAAGCAAAAACATAAAGACCATCAATAAATTAGATGTCATAAAACTAAAGAGCTTTTGCCCCCATTCTTTAGGTAATGAAATAGCATAAAGAAAGGGAAAAATCTTTACCAGCTACACATCAGACAGGGAGTTTATATTGAGAACATAGATGGGACTCAGAAAAATCTAAACAGGGGACCCGCACATCTTCCAGTTTCCACTTGTGCTGTGAGCAGAGCATCGGCTCTGGATCCATACCCACACTCCCACACCCTAGTTGCAGCTTGACTCTCCAGGTATTCTGACACACACAGCATCACAAGATCACAGGATCACAGGCCTACAGGAAGGATAGGCTCCAGACAGTGACAGTGAGGCCAGATAGCACCAGAAATAACCAGATGGTGAGACGTAAGCATAAAAACAGAAACAACAGAAATCAATTTGACATGGCAACATCAGAACCCAGTTCTCCCATTACAGCAAGTCCTGGGTACCCAAACCCACCTATAAAGCAAGATTAAGATCTAAACTCTCATTTTATGAAGATGATAAAGGACTTTAAAAAGAACATAAAAAACTTTTTAAAAGACATACAGAAGAACAAAAGGAAACAAGTAGAAGCCCTTAAAGAAGAAACAAATAAATCCCCTAAAGAAATAAAAGAGAACACCAACAAACAGGTGATGAAATTGAACAAAACCATTCAGAATCTAAAACTGGAAATAGAAATATTAAAAAACAAACTCAAAGGGAGAAAGTCCTGGAGATGGAAATCCTAGAAAATAAAGCAAAGTTCCCAGATGCAAGCATCACCAGAGGAATACCCAAGATAAAAGAGAGAACCTCAGGTGTAGAAGATACCATGGAAGACACAGCACAACAGTCAAAGAAAATTTAAAAAGCTCATATCTCAAAACATCCAAGAAATGCAGGACAAAATAAAAAGACTGAACCTGAGAATAATGGGTATGGAAGAGAGTGAAGATTCCCAACTCGAAGAGCCGGCAAACATCTTCAACAAAATTATAGAAGAAAACTTTCCTAACATAAGGAAAAAAATGCCCATGCACATAAAATTGTACAGAACACCAAGGAGATGGGACCTTAAAAAAAATTCTTCTCATGACATGATAATTAAAACTCCAAATGCACAAAACAAAGGAATTGAATGCAGTAAGGAGAAAATGGTCAAGTAACATTTAAAGGCAGACCTATCAGAATTACACCATAAATCTCAACAGAAATGCTGAAAGCCAGAAGATCCTGGGTAGATGTCATACAGACCCAAAGAGAACAAAAATGCCACTGCAGGCTACTATACCACGCAAAACTAAAAATTACCTTAGATGGAGAAATCAAGGTATTCCAAGACAAACCCAAACTTAAACAATATTTTTCCACTAATGCAGCCTTACAGAAGATAATAGAAGGATATGTTCAGCACAAGGTAAGAAACTATACCCAAGAAAAAGCAAGAAATTAATCTTTTCACAACAAATCCAAAAGAAGAGAAACACACAAATATAATCCCACCTCTAACAAGAAAAATAATAGGAGCCAAGCATCATTGGTCCCTAATATCGCTCAATATCATTGGACCCAATTCACCAATAAAAAGATATATTCTAGTGGACTGGATACACAAACAGGATCCATCATTTTACTGCATACAGGAGACAGGCCACAGTGACAAAGACAGACATTATTTCAATGTAAAAGGCTGAGGAAAAATTCTTAGCAAATGATCCTAAGAAACAAGCTGGAGTAGCCATTCAAATATCCAACAAAATGGACATTCAACCAAAAGTTCTCAAAAAAGTTTGTAAAGGAGACTACATACTCATCAAAAGAAAAATCCACCAGGATGTACTCTCAATTCTGAACAGCTATGACCCAAATGCAAAAGAACCCACATTTGTAAAAGAAATGTTACTGAAGCTCAAAGCACACATTGACCCTCACACAATAATCATAGGATATTTCAGCACCCGAACCAATGAACAGATCATGGAAACAAAAACTAAACGACGACACTGTGAACTAAAAGAAGTTATGAACCAAATTGATTTAACAGAAATCTACAAAATATTTCTCCCTAAAACAAAATAATATACTTCTCAGTACTTCATGGTACCTTCTCAAAAATCAACCATATAATCTAACACAAATCTCAACTGATATAAGAACATTAAATTAATCCCATATATTGTATCAGACCACTATGGACTAAGGCTGGTCTTTAATAGCAACAAAAACAAAAGAAAGCACACATACTTGGGGAAGCTGAACAACTATCTACTCAATGATGACTTGGTCAGGGAAGAAATAAAGAAATAAATAAAAGACTTTTTAGAATTCAATGAAAATGAAGGCTCATCATACCAAAGCTTATAGACACAATGAAAGCAGTGCTAAGAAGAAAACTCATAGCACTGAGTGCCTCCATAAAGAAATTTACAAGATCATATACTAGCAGTTTAACAGCTCATTAGAAAGTTCTAGAACAAAAAGAAGCAAATACACCCAAGAGGAGTATAAGGCAGGAAATAATCAAACTCAAGGCTGAAATCAACCATGCAGAAACAAAGAGTACTATACTAAGAACCCACAAAGCCAGAAGCTGGTTCTTTGAAAAAATCAACAAGATAGACAAACCCTTAGTCAGCCTAACCAGAGAGCACAGAGACACTTTTCAAATTAATAAAATCAGGAATGAAAAGGGAGACATAAAAACAGAAACTGAAGAAACTAAAAAAATCATCTGATCCTATTACAAAAGTCCATACTAAAACTGGAAAACCTAGATGAAGTGAATGAATTTCTAGACAGATACCAGGTACCAGAGTAAAATCAGGATCAAATAAATCATCTAAGTAGCCCCTTAAACCTCAAGTAAATAGAAGTAGTCATTAGAAATCTCCCCAAAAAAGCAAGCAAACAAACAAACACCCAAAATCTTATGGTTTTAGTGTAGAATTCTATCAGACTTTCAAAGAAGATCTAATTCCAATACTTCTCAAATTATTCCATAAAATAGAAACAGAAGGAGCACTACTCAATTCTATCTATGAAGCCACAGTTACACCGATACATAAACCACAAAAAGACCCCAGAAAGAAAGGGAACTACAGAGCAATTTCCCTTATGAATGTCAATTCAATATTACTTAATAAAATTCTCACAAACTGAATCCAAGAACACATCAAAAGGATCATCCCACATGCTCAAGTAGGGTTCATCCCAAGAATGCAGGGAAGGGCCAATGTAAAGAGATTTCTTTAATGTAATCCACTATATATAAAGAAAACAAAGAAAAAAAAACATATAATCAACTCACTAGATTCTGAAAAAGCCTTTGAAAAATAAGACAACTAAAATTCATACTGAAAGTATTTGAGAGATTACACTCTTCAAAAAATTTTAACCCAGAATTGCTCCAGTCTAAAGGAAATACAGGGACAAAGAGTAAAATAGGGACTGAAGAAAAGGCCATCCAGAGACTACACCACATAGGGATCCATCCCATATGCAGCTACAAATCTCCGATATCAGTGTTGATGCCAAGAAGTGCTTGCAGACAGGAGCCTGACAAGGATGTCTCCTGAAAGGCTGTCAAACCTTAGTGATACAGATGTGGATGCTTGCAGCCAACCATCAGACTGAGTACAGAAACCCCAAATGGAGGAGTTAGGCGTAGGACTGAAGGAGCTGATGGGGTTTGCAACCCAAGAGGAAGAATAACAGTATCAACAAACCAGACCCCTGAGAGCTTCCAGGGACTAAACCACCAGCCAAAGAATATATGTGGAGGGACCCATGGCTTCAGTTGCATATGTTGCATGGCTTTTTTTGACATCAATGGGAGGAAATGCCCTGGGTCTTGTGAGGGCTGGATGCCCAAAATAGATGAAACATAGGGCAGCAGGGCAAAAAAGGGTGTGTGGGTTTGGGAAAATGCTCATGTTGGCAGTGGGAGTGGTGGTGAAATGGGAGGTTTTCAGAGGGGAAAGTAGAAAGGGGGATAACATTTGAAATATAAATAAATAAAATAACCAATACCAATGAAATATAAAAATAAATAAAATAAAATCTAACACAAAGAAAACAAAATCCTAGTTTAGAAGTGGGACATAAACAGAGTTCTCAAAGATGAATCACAAAGGGCTGGGAAATTGTTTTTCTGGTCTCATACACTACATTCCCAACCACAATTTTCTGTCCATTCAACTGCCTCCACTCTCTCCTGGATCCACTCTTCCCTCCATTCCCTTCAAAGAAAGAAGTGAGCAGGCCTTCTAGGGATAATCACTGAACA
>JADRCG010007761.1:8251-19219 GCA_019844195.1 Rhabdomys dilectus
ATATCAACCCCCGTAATCAGCTTGAAGTTAATGAAGAGTCAGCGCCCCTATTCCCTGTGCTTGAGAACTAAGGTGGTTAATATTGGGCTGTCTTTCTAGGGAAAAGTAGAGGATTTTTTGCAACAGGGAGGATTAGCTAGGATTTATTTCATAGCCATAACCTATTGATAGAAATCTGAATAATTAATATGAAGATGAAGTTATAATTTCTTAAATTGTACAAAATTCACTTGGATTTCAAATTTAAGATTTTCATTGGCACGAGCTTTTTATTGATATAAAAATGAGATGAACACTGGTACTCTCATGGGCATTGTGCCTGTATAACACATATAGGAATACAAGGCTTAGACCCAGTCCTTCTTTAACTTTTTAAACAGATTTGAGAAGGTTAGCCTGTGAGTCAAGGGATTATAGCAAATTCATGGCTTGGAGTTTATTGTTAGGATGTTCTCTATGTTTTATTTAGAAATAGCTGAGAGGAGCTAACAGACAACAGTCCAGGTTACCTTACATGGATAGTTGGTTTTCAAAACGTCAAAAGTCCACAGAATTGACGTTACAAGCATTTCTATATTAATGTTCATTTTGATTAGAGACCTGTCTGCTCCTGACAGCTTCCTGTCTTGGATTCTAAGAAGAAATTGAGCATTCTTGGAGTTACTCCAGTTGCGGTGAGACAGCCACAAGGCAAATATTGCCTCCTTCCATCTACAGACAAATTACTGTCCAGAAAAGGACACACTTGCAGAATAGTCAACTGATTATATCTGCCTAGACAGAGTAATGTGCCCTTAATTACTCTGCAGCCCTAAGGTCTGTCAGAAGGCTGAAGATTTGATGCTCCAACATTCGTTAGTATAGGGGCTGTCCAGGTGTTCAGCAGTCTCTATAAATTGGCTAAGTTTTAGAAGCTATGCTTTGTGCTTCCCATAATTTCAGTTAAATGAGTCATTCTAGATTTCTGATGGGGTTGAAGACCTATAGTCTCATAGCCAATCCTGGCTATTTACTTTGAGAGAAAAGATCTGAGTGGATGGTTTTCAGCTGACATTCATTCTAAAGCCAAGAAAAACAGCCAGGTTCAAAACTAAATGTTTTACTTAGGAGAGATGACAGAGGTTCTGGTTAGTCGATAAAATCATGGACTGGGTATTAGGATTATCTTGTACCTCACTGGTACAAATAGGAATAATTATGCTCTAACTGTATTTTGAGAGAAAAGTGTTAGTTAAACAGGAAAGGTGATATGTAGGAGGAGCTAAGGTGGAGAGAGCACCGAGAGGAAGAGATGGCGTAAGGAGAGGAAAAGATGAAGGAGAGGAGAAGCAAGGTGATGAGAGAGAGAAAGAGAGAGAAAGAGAGAGAAATAGAGGGGGACATGGAGCAGATGTTCACGTTTCTCCACCAGTCAAAGGCAGTTTATATATCTAGGTTGGGCATTGGGTTACACTTCTGATTGAGCATTACCAATCTTATAAAGCCTTTGACTAATATTTTAAAAAATGTATAAAAGCAAAAAGGAAAAGGGGGCATGGGATAGGGGTTTTCTCTAGGGAGGGAAAATGGGGGAAGGAGATGGAATCTGAATTGTAAATAAAATATTTAAAAAAAATAAAGAAAAATCAACATTGAGAGTCTGGATGTAGCCTGAACGTCATACAAGACATGAATATTATATGAAGATAATATGGTAATTTTGCACAATGGAAAATGACTCACCGAGGTAAACTATAGCATTTCTTTATTAATGACTGCATAAAGAAAAATTATGACCTAAGTCTGGAGAGGGAGGTATGGATTGAGAGAAACGAATCTTATACATTAACTTCCTGTGGCACCTAGTAATGCCAATGGTATAGTACCACAAACTTGAATGATCACCTAATCCTAGATCTGGGAGAAAAAAGTGTTTAATATTTCCTAATTTGCCACTGAATAGAATTCTGGAGTTAAGTTGCAGAGTCGAATGTCTGTGGAGGGTTTATCGAATAATATCAGAAATGTAGTAACTTATGAGGTAATGGATTTCTAAGTATGTAGCCTTTGTCATTTCATGGTTTGTACATGCTCTGTATCACAATTTATCTCTCACTGATATATACAGATGTTTCTGTAATTATGTTTGAATTATGTTAACGAGTAAGGCACCTCCTTAACAATAGCTTGGAAGAGTGTGACTTTGAGATCTTCCTAAGTTCTGAGAATATTTATATGCTTACAATAGAGTTCTCTATTAGAACCCCATGTGTTTCCCTTTCCTTCCATATGAACAGTGGGGAAATTGTTAGTCAGTCATGAGGTTTATGTCATGTCATATGTTCCAGATCAATGACTCTGATATTGATTTTCACTGCTCGACACGTTGTCAAAACATTCCATAAGATCCCAGCCCTCCATGAGCTTTTGGAACAGAGTTCTCAGTTTTTAATCCCTAGCACCCTGTTTCTTATAGTCACCCCTCAGAAAGCATGAGATCCAGGCAGTGAAGGAGAAGACCAACTCCTGGTGGATGTGTGGGAATAATTCAGAAACATTACTAATAAAGCTTTAGACATGAGTGCAGCAGAAATATATGTTGGAGATAAAGATATCTGTGTTTCATATTTCTCAGTCATAGAACCTGAACAGATGTGTCTCTGTGATGAATGCCAAGATTCCTGATATGATGCACTTGAGCCAACAGCAAACCTGTTAATCTGAATTGCTCGAAAACTGACTATATTTTGAGGTCTATGCATGCTTTTCTGTAAACACTGAGCTATGGCTTCATCCACATTTTGCTACTTCAGTTTTATGTAGGCAGTCATGATTCACTGAAGCTTTTGAAACTCTTCCTAATTTATAAATCACATTTAAGTTATTTTTGGCCTGACTTCCCTGTGAATTAATTTTATGTTTCTTCCAACACAGAAAAAGAGGATGCATGTATAAACTACAAAAGAGTGACAGTCCAAATTTATATTACTATATATAACTGAAAATACAAAATAAATAATGTTTCTTTTATTTTTCTGTCTACTTTTTTCTTTTTTGGGCCACAGTTCAAATAACCCATGAAGAATACAAATATGATTATCCTGTGTCTAACGTTTACCCATCCATACAATGCTGGGAACAAACACAGGGCTCAAACATGCAAAAAATTCTCTGTCAACTGAGTTCCAACCCTAGGAGAGTAAATGATTATTTGATGCTATAATGTGACTTCATCATTTATTACTTCTCAGACATCTGCACTAGTATTTGAACCCTCTAAGATTCTCACCCCTGAGCTCATGATATAGCACAAAGACATGCAAATAATCTTCCCCTTGCTCATAAAAACCAGCCCTGACTGTAAAGTTCTCAGAGAGACACACAAATCTGGATTCACAAGTCTTTCTCTTCAGTGATCAACACAGACACAGAACATTCACCATGGACTTGGGACTGAGCTGTGTTTTAATTGTTGTTCTTTTGAGAGGTAATTCATAGATAATAAGACATATTGAATGCGTGAGTAGATGGGTGTGAAAGGAACATTGAGTGTTTTGACGGCTTACTGACCAGATTCTCTGGTGTTTGCAGGTGTCCAGAGTGAGGCAAAGCTGGTGGAGTCTGGAGGAGGATTGGTGCCACCTGGAGGGTCCATGAAACTCTCTTGTGCAGCCTCTGGATTCACTTTCAGTGAGGCCTGGATGGAGTGGGTCCGCCAGTCTCCAGAGAAGGGGCTGGAGTGTCTCTTTGCCTCTCGTCAGTCTTGCTATGGGTTTATCTCTCTTGGTTTTTTTTTTTTTTAAAGAACCAGTTTCTGGTTTTATTGATTCTTTGTACATTTTTTTTGTTTCTACTTGGTTGATTTATGTTTATAAATATATGTAATATAAAATATAAAATAAAATATATGTAACATAAAATTATAATATATATTGTATATTATATATTTATATATTATACTATATATTTATGCATTATATATATGTATATTATATTTTTAATAAAATAATATATAATAATAATATATATAGAAACTCTTTTAATTTTTACGACCAAACTTTGAGCTTTATGCATGCTATACTATACTACTCTGCTATGACCTCATCCATATTTAGTTAATGCATTTATTACTCACTGATCTGTATAGAAAATTCCTTATATTATCATATTCCTTATGTCCCAATATTTAAAATGTATTTAATAATTTCTGGCAAAACAGTTGTGGAGTTTGTCCTTCCACAGAATTAAAAACGTAGGCTATAAAATGTAGTCATATTTATAACTATGAATTCATACTACATCCTTCTATTTTTCTAAGTGTTGATTACCAAGTGAAACACTTTAGTAGAACTGCCATGGTTTCATTCTACATAATGATATGTAAATTTCATCATGCACATTGATTATATCTCTTTCATCATCAGTTGACTGATAACCCAGTGACATGCTATGGTTTACAACTAATCCATAGTGAACAGAGCAGTGATGATGTGTGCATATGGGGTTTCTATTATATGACTTGAGCTTGATGTCTATGGATATATATGCAATAGTTTAGCTAAAAATGTTGCAAATGTTGTAATATATATGTTTAATTTTATTAGCAAATGTAAATTATGCAAAGTTTCAGATTTAATGGTGACATTTTCTATAGATATAATACTCTATTATATTTCAGACAGAGATATTTTAATTTTTCAAATTGCTGATGAAACCACTGATAATCCTGACAATGGAACTGCAATGCCATTTTATATGAAGGGAGTCTTTGCCAATTCCCTTTTCTCATTCTATTGATATCCTTTGATAACTGAATTGCTCCAAATCAGAACTGAAACCTAGAGTTATATGTGAGATTTTTAAAACTTGAGTTCAAGTAAAACTATTTAGAAGATGAGAAATTGAGGAAGAATACATTTTGGTTTCCAAACAAACCACACTTGCAAAGTCCAAGAAGAGCTCCAGTCTGTGTTGTTAGGTTCTTCATACTTAGCCTTTGTCTTGGTTAGGGTTTTCTTGCTAAGAAAAGATAACATGACCATGACTAATTCTATAAGGAAAACATTTAGTAGGAGCTGGGTTACAGTTTAGAATTTTAGTCCATTATTTTCATGGCAAGATCCATGGCAGTGTACAGATATGCTTAGTATTTGAGAAGAAGCTAAGAATTCTATATCTTGATCTACAAGCAGAAGGAGACTTGCTACAGTAGGTGTAATTTGAGCATAGAGGAATTCTAAGCTTGCCCCAACAAGACCACATCCCATAATAGTGCCATTCTCTATGGGCAAAGCACTCAAATACATGAGTATATAGGGGGCATACCTATTCGAACCACCACATTTCTGTCTCTGGACTCCCATAGGTTTGTCACCACAAAATATTGGAACTTTATTCCAACTTCAGAAGTCCCCATAGTATATCACATTCTCACTAATGTTTGAGTCCTAAGTTTAATGACCCTTTTGAAATTAATGCAATCTCTTAACTCTAATACATTATAAAATTGAAGTAAAAAATCAGATAACTTACTTCCAAGATACAATGGCACAGGATATATATTATCTCCCTAGAATGGAAGAAATAGAGAATAGAAATGGAATACTGAACCGAAGCAAAACCAGACATCAGCTGGGCTAATGCTTCACTTCCATGTCAGATGTCAGTAATGCTCTTCAGATCTCCAAGTAATTTCGTATTTTTGCTTGTTTATTTGTTTGGTTGGGTTTTTATTGCAATAGCAATTCTTTTGCTTGAATTTGTTTTACTCCCTGTGCGAAGCTCTCTCTGAGGGTCCCCATGGCTGTTCCATCTTCAAGATTTCGATGTCTCCAAGGCAATCCACAGTCTCACACAATTGCCAGTCTGGGCCTTCATGCAGGGATACCCATACCACATACCTGGCCTCAGCAGGTTTCCTTACTTGTAGAGGGAGATTTCATAGCCAATTTCTTCCATCCTTGACTCTAGAGACAGAACTATGTGGCTACCAATTGCTGCAGGATGCTTGGGCTAGAATGTGGCCCACTTGTTAAAGTCTTCACCAGCTTTCTGCTTTCAGTGGTTTCCTTTACTCCCTAAGGTTAGCTGTACTGAAACTTGCTCTGTAGGCAAGGCTGACCTTGAACTCAGAGATCTGCAAGTCTTTCTCTCCTGAGTGATGAGATTAAAGATGTCTACCATGTCTGTACATAAACTGTTTTTTTAATTTATTTTCACAAAATGAAATCTCAGTTGTATGGGAATCTGCCCTGAGGTCAATATTCACTTTATTTTATTTAATATCTTTAATCTGTTTATTTTCCTTGAATACAGGATTTAGCTCTATTTCACTTCCGAGTGCCCCCTTTCTACTTGATCCATGCATATCGTACTTTTTCTTTCCCACCTTTCCTTGTCATGAAACAGCCCTTCATAAGAGTGAACATTTGTAATCACATGACAGAATCTATATGAGGCTGTTTTGAAATTGCACTTGCAAAAGCAACTAACTCAAAAATATTTAATTTTGACCAAGACAAACATTCTGGACAAAGGCAAAAAGCAGCCACATTGTTACCCAAACTATAAAAAGAAGATTCTCTAGGCCACATATTAAAATTCGTCTTCTCTGAAACCATTTGAGCACCCGAAGTTCAAGTCACTCTCTAACTTACTGTCTTCCATGTTTCTGCTAGACGGGTCCAGTAAGGCCCACCTAGAGCATTCAACTGCTTTTCTAATTCAACGTTTCAGAATCTACATTCTTCCTCTAAAGAAAAACACCGGTGGACCTATTACAGTAATACTCCACATCTGGTATCAATTTCTGTCTTAGTTACAGTTTTATTGCTATGAAGAAACACCATAAACATGGCAGCTCTTAAAAATGAAAATATTTAAATGGGACTAATTTACAGTTCAGAGTCTTAGTTTATTATCATCATGGTTGGAAGCCTAGCAGTGTACAGGCAGACTTGTTGTAATAGTAGTAGCTGAAATTTCTACAACTTTATCTACAGGGAGAATAAGGAAGAATGCTTGCTATATTGGGTTTAGCTTGAACATAGAATCTTAAAACTAGTTCCCACAATGGCACACTTCCTCCAACAAGGCTACAGCTACTCCAGCAAGCAGACACCCTTAATAGTGACACATTATTTGGGTCAAACATTCAAACACATGAGTTGATGGGGGCCATACCAATTCAAATCCCATACTCTTATAGTTTGTCTGTCACATACTTATTACCATGATATTGTCATATGTCTGCCTTGGGTGAGCTGGTGTGGACCTGGTATAAAAACAATATGAGAGTGTATACAGATTTAGGAACGATGAGAGCATGTCTCAGTTTTAGGGGGTGGATAAAATCAGGGACATCATGGACTTACTAATCAGAAAGATAAAGCTCAAGAACCTAAGTGTCAGAATCCATGTAGAAAAGATTATGGCCTGGAAATGAGTTTTCTGGAGATGGCCCATCAGTTTGCCTAGCTATGATGGGTGTATGCAGAGAGGCATAGGCCACATAGATGTCATCCCAGGATTGTGTCTCACAATTAACATGCCTTTCCTGCCACTATTACATAGCCCGATAATTCCAAGGCATCAGCCCACCTGTGGGGCAGATTTTGTATAGATCAACATGAAGATATTCCTTCCTATAATAACACTGTTTCACTGTATTAATGACTTTATAGAATTCCTGATTTGATTCAAATAATTTTAGGAAGAAAGTTTAAGTAGATGGTGCCAGTTGTTTTTCCAGAAAGACATAATAAAGTTACAATCAAGAATACAATGTGTTTCCTCCTCATAGAATAGTAAGTAAAGGCTGCATGATAAGGAATACAATGAGCTCTCCTAAATTGCATTAAGAAGAAAAATATTTGATTTGTGATCAAGGAAAAATATTCATTCTAATGTCAGGTGGGGGCATAACTAATTAAGTTATTCCTGCCCCTTTCCCCCTCTGAGAATTTAATAATACAGGAACAGAAAAATGTGGGTGGGGAGATTGGGTAGGAATTGAAGATGAAACATGCCAAGATGTGTTTCTTGTGATCTCCACAGTCCTCATGTTCTCTTATTTCTGACACACACTACAAGAGGCTAAAGTCAGTGATGGCCACATTGAGTCACTATCCACCCTCCCTATTTATCAAGAAAAAAGCTGACTCCCCACATGCAAATGCATGTTCTAGCTCTAAGTTAAATCCCCTCCCAGGCTATGGGATCCCACATCTCTCTCACACAGGAGGTTGACCTCTAAGGAGAAGGGGGTGTAGCCTAGAAGATGAGAGTGTTGGGTTTTCTTTCTCTGGTGATAGTCCTTCCTTGTGAGTTCTGCCATTTTATACATGTGTCCTTGAGAGGTGTGACAATCTGATATTAGCAAAACTGACTCTTTTGTCTAAAGGTAGCATGTCCCAGATGCAGCTTCAGGAGTCAGGACCTGGCCTGGTGAAACCCTCACAGTCACTCTTCCTCTCCTGCTCTGTCACTGGCTTCTCCATCACCAGTGGTTACTACTGGATCTGGATCCGTCATTCACCTGGGAAAACCTTAGAATGGATGGGGTATATGACTCACAGTGGAGAAACTTTCTACAATCCATCACTCAAGAGCCCCATCTCCCTTACGAGAGAAGTATCCAAAAATCAGTTCTTCCTGCAATTGAACTCTGTGACCACAGAGGACACAGCCACGTATTACTGTGCAGGAGACACAGTGAGAAGATTCCAATGTCAACCCAGACACAAACCTCCCTGCAGAGGGATTTTAAACCAGCAGGTGGTGCTGTCAGTTTGATGTTAAATAATCACTAATTTCAGGTATCTGTAAAAGAAAAAGAATCTAGTGGTCCGGGGCTGAGCCTTCTCTGGATTCTATTATAGTAACATCAGTTGTGTATGAAGACTTTTAGGAAAACCAAATGACTATAGTGTTTCAATTACTGAGATCAAGATAAACACACATAAGCAAATAGCACAGTGTGAAGAAAAAAAAACAAAGAATTCATTGTCTGTCACCTAATACCAGGGTGGGGATCAGCTCACATAGATGCCAGTGATATTTGATGACCACAGTGAAACTTCAGATTAATAACAATATGGACACTAAGACTTCGTGATGTAATATTTCAATACCTCCCAGGTATACTGAAGAAAAGATATAAATGTATATGAAATAGTTGATGAATATGAAATGATTTTGTTTTGCTAGGATTTAAAATCTTTAACCAATATATGAGTTAAACTGACAAAAACATTATAACTACCAATGCTTACTTACTAAGGTTGGTTTACCTGATTATGGTCCATTCAAAATGAATCCTGTCCAGGCTGGTAGAGGGGCCAGAGTAAGACTGAAGTTGTGATAAGGTTATGGCAAGAAATCTGACTTTTTATTGTTTTATTAGAACAAGATGTCTTAGGGTTTCTACTCTCCACAAGACATGAACAAAAAGCAAGCTGGAGAAGAAAGGATTTCTTCAACTTATACTTTCACATTGCTGTTCATCACCACAGGTAGTCAAGACTGAAACTCTAAGGAGAAACTGGTCAGGAAGCTGGAGCTGAAGAAGAGGCCATGGAGGGATGTTACTGGCTTGCTCCCCTTGGCTTGCTCATCTTGCTTTCTTATAGAACCAGGACTACTAGCCCAAAGATGGCATCACTCACAGTGGGTGGGGCCCTCCTCTCATAATCACTAAATGAGAAAATGCCTTACAGCTGAATCTCATAGAGGCATTGCCTCAAGGGAGGCTCCTTTCTCTGTGAAAACTCCAGCTTGTGTTGCCACAGAAGATCCACCAGAACAACTGACCCTTTGTCATCTTGACACACAAACATATCACTATTAAACCTCATCCCTTACTTTCTTATTCATCTAAAAGATCTAAATAACTTTAAAAGTCCCACAGTCTTTACAAATTCTTACATATTAAAACTTTAAAATTTTAAGTCTCTTAACTGTGGGATCCATTAAAATATTTTGTTACCTTTCTGATCTGGGCCTGAGAGCACTGAGCAGATCCTGGGTGGCAGCTCTGCCCGCAATCTCAAAGAACCCAGAGGAAGCAGGCCTCCTAGGAGCTCTAACCTGAGCAGTATCTTAGAATTGTATATTACAGAATACAAAGCCTTAGTGTATCTACTCATCAAGCAAGCTTAGCAGACCTGCTCAAACCTCTGATGTCCTGGAATTCCAGCTGGATGGAGCGAAGACACAGCATCAGAGGCTTATCAATTTACTCCTCCCCCCCTCGCCTCTTCTAATATTTCAATGCCTATAATGAGCTTGAAGAAGTTAGTGAAGAGTCAGCGCCCCTATTCCCTGAGTGTGGGGACTGAGGTGGTTAATATTGGGCTGTCTTTCTAGAGAAAATAGTAGTTTTATTGGAACAGGGAGGATTAGCTAGAATTTATTGCATAGCCATAACCTATTGGTAAAAATAAGTATAATTGTTATTAAGATGAAGTTATAATTTCTTAAATGGCACAAAATTTACTTTGATTTCAAATTTAAGGTTTTCATTGGTACGAGCTTCCTATTGATATTGTGTTCATGCACTGCATAAGCTAATAACTAAGGAGTCTCCTCATTTGGAAGTGCGAGGCAATGTTGTTCAGACCTAATTTTTTTTACAAGTCCTGGCATGCCCAGATAGCTATGTTTACCACTTGGTCAATAATTCACCCCTTGGACACCTTCCTTTAATTCTTGAAAAGATACACTGTTCTCAGAGTGATGCTTTTACTAAACTGTTTCAAAAGGTCTAAAATTGAACACTCAAACTGCTTCATTCTAATAATAAAGAGGCAGAAAGTCATAGAAGAACTCATCTTTTATCTCATTCCAATAGGTAATGGTTTGCAAAGTACCACAGTCACCTTACTTCCTTAGACAGATGGATGGATGGGTGGGTAGGTGGATGATAGATAGGCAATAGATAGATAGATAGATAGATAGATAGATAGATAGATAGATAGATAGATAGATAGA
>JADRCG010007761.1:19229-58927 GCA_019844195.1 Rhabdomys dilectus
AGATAGATAGATAGATAGATAGATAGATAGATAGATAGATAGATAGACAGGTAGACAGATAGATGAGAGATAGATAGATGAGAGGTAGATAAGAGATAGATTATAGTTTCTAGTCTATTCTTAATCACCACTAATTTCTTAGCTCCAGCTAACCATCATCAATCGTCCCAGTAATGCAAAGTTTTCACATAAGTAGTTCTGGAATTTTGTTAATCACAGATGATAGTTCAGCCTCAGCCAATTAAAACCACAATATTCTCACAATCAAAGTAGCAACAGCCCCAATAAGAGGCTTTAATATTTCCTCTGAAATTTCACAAGCCAGACCTCCATCTTCTGCAATGGAACTGTTTGGAACATTATCTTCCAAACTCCTATAAAACATCGCACACAGCTCTTAACATCCCAATGACTCTTCTAGCTCAAAGTCCCAAAGCATTTACACAGTCCTCCCCAAAACATGACCAGGTTATCACAGGGACTTCCCTTGTTTACAGGCTCCATTCTCCTTGATAACTTCAGCTTGTGTCAAGTTGACACACAAAATCGGCCAGAACACAAGATATAATGGCAGTTGCCAGGATCAATGCAATGGTAATTGCCAGGTTACAATGATGTTTGCAAGTTATATAGGATATAAAAGAAAACAAAATGTCTGAACACACTTGTCTTGCCAAGCTTCTATGTGCTTTGTAGACTTCTAGGAAGCATAGAGAAGCAGAAATGGCTGGAACTCTTCACTGCCTGAAGCATTGCATAGATTTCTCAGGAAGTAAAAGGCACAAAGTAAAATAAAAGGCTCTAGACTCTAACCTAGAAAAATATAATACACAGTCCTCAAGGGAGCCAGACCAGAAAAAATTATTGTTCTCTGAAAAAAAAATATAATGGAACTAGGAAAAACAGTAGGCAGATTTTTCTAGGCACAGTGTTTTAGAATGCTGTAATTCTTTTAGTGACTCTGTAGCACCAGTGGGTACTATGGGAGCTGCACCAAACTGCCACCAGAAAAAAAAACAGAATTCAAAAGGAATATTAATAACAATATAATAGCATAAAACTAATCTCTGACATATCCAGTTGTAGGTTCAGAAGAGCAAGAGCCATTTTCTTTTTCAGCTGAGCTCTGTGAGCACTGAAGTTGCAGGGATATGCTACTGCTTTTGATAGACAGTGAAACTCCAGTGTAGTCCAGGACATATCAACTTGCAGGAAAACTAATGGCCAGGGACACAACGGAGCCAAAGTTAATGTGACAGAAATGAGATGAGGACTGAAGGGGACACTGTTCCCTCAGTGAACTTCTTTATTTGGTCATTTGATGACAAACTTGAATATTGTTTCTCTAATTTGCATATTATTGAAAATGCTGCATAAATGTTCATTTGCTCCCAAATATTTTTTTTAGGCATTTTAATGCTGGTCATTTGGGTAAGTTTTGTAATATATACCATTCTGGCAAAGCAAATATTAGTTTCGTGTACATGAAAGAAGATTGTAAATTGTCATAACTTAGGAGTTTTTAGGCTTCCAGTTACCATTACCCTAATTATTACTGCCACCTGCAAATGAATTTTATTACCAAAAGGAGCAAATGCCTCTGATGGGGCTCCTGTTTCTCCTATAATACAGACAGGTAGTTTAGGCATCAATACTGTTGAGATTATATGGGCACAGCATCACTGTCCTGTTTAGAAGATACCATCTCATAAAGGCATTCTGGTCCTCTAGACCTTGCAATCTTTCTCCCTCTTCCAGAATTTTCCTTGAGTCTTTCATGTAGGATTTGCATTGCAGACGTATCATCTGTAGTTGAGCATCCTAGAGTCACTTGTTTGCCTCATCTTTACCTGATATGTATCTCTGTAATATTCTCCATTTTCAATTAAAAATGTGAAAACTTTGTTGGTAAGAGAGTTAGAGATTTTATCTGAAGGCATAAAGATTAGTTTTTATAATATACTTAGAAAATTTGTGTCTTGGAGACAGTTCACCATTATAGGTTAAAGGCATTGTTGCTGAGTTGCTGACCTTTCTGCTTTGTTATTATGCATAGTATCATTTATAGAAGTAATCAACCAATAACTGACTCTATTTCGGTACTATTTCATGATAGTTGACCCATTTTTTTACAATACCCACGTGGCCAAGATCCTGAGACTAAATTTTTCCAGGACTGATAGGAAAATGAAATACTGCCATTTTGCTAAAGAAGGCATGGGGAATGAAAGATTCTTTAAAAAGATAGGCAATTTATTGTCACTTAAAAACAAGAACATTGAGAATACAGTTAGAAAACATTGTTGTGTCTTGCATGCATGTTACTATCATAGGTCAAAGGGTTTGTAGCTGGGTTGGTGTTTTCATGTATCCTATGATAGCATGCAGAGCATCTTTTGTTTATGTAAGCAACCATTATCTGATTGCTTTTTCATGCTGACTGCATAAGATTAAACCCATTTTAAAAATTGCTCAGGTACCCAAGAACTTGTGACTACATAGCTCTATTAGGTATGAAAAACCCAAATAAAATATTGTTCTGCTATAGAAGACATTAGAATGAAAGACTTTTAGATATCCAGGTAGCCTATCAGCATGTAGAGGCAAGAATTGAGAGGAGTGAGAGGTCTATGTGTTAAGTAAGAGCAATTTCTATACAGTAGTTCAGAGAAGCAATACCATGCTGACGACAGCCGAAGATGCAAGAAAGAGCAAAGAGAAAATGATGAGATGGGAAGGAAGGTCTCAGAAAAAGAATAGGCTGTGAGAAAGGAAGGAGCTAGAGTGCCTGGTGGTATAGGAAGGCAAGGCTCTAAAGCCTCGGTGGGTCTTCTCTGTGAGAAAGAGCAGAGCCAGCTGATAGGAAGAGAAAGGCAAGTTCTTGAGGAACTGAAGAATATAAGGATATGAAATGGAAAGACACAGCTGAGAGCACATGTGTGAGGGAAGGAGCAGGTCTAAATGCTGGGCAGTGAAGACCAGTCTTGAAGAACTTAAGTGCCAAACACAGACCTTAAACATGTGTTTTTATTGTTGATCAAAGAATAAATTTAGATAGTACGTATATCTATACAATAGTTCTTTCGTTTTTGAGGATCAATATTTGAGCTTTATGGCTGGGATGCTGTACCAGTAAAGTGTGTACTCAGTCAAATTTTGTGAATTAAATTTAATGTATGCATTCATTATTCACTGAACTATATAAAACATTTCTTAAATTATTACATTTCAGTTTTCTTATCTCAATTTTGTATGAATTTATTTAGTATTTTTGCTAAGACAGCATAAGAGTTTAAAAATATAAAACATAATAAAGGTTGAAAACCTATATTTACATGTATGACTATTAATTTATACTAATACATTCGCTTTTTTCTATTTCTGTTTCTACTTAATTTTGACACTGTTTCATATAGACCAGAACAATTCAAACCAAGAATTCTCTTGTTTCAATGTCTTGACTATTATGCGGTTTTAGTAATAAACACAGGCCTTCAATCATAAAAAAAAAAAACAACTTCACTCTATCAACTAATTTATATCCCCAGGACAATAAGTGGTTCTTCGATACTAAAAATTCCCCTTCGGGCATTATTTTATCTAAGACACTCACATTATTATTTGTCTTCTTTAAGTTTCTTTCCCCTGAACTCATGATATAGCAGGAAGACATGCAAAGTGTTTTCTTCTCTGCTTTTGAAAAACAGCCCTGACACTACCCCTCTGACAAAGACACAGTTCCGGACTCACAGGACTTCCCATTCAGTGATCAGCCTAAACACAAAATTTACCATGGAGTTCGGACTGAGCTGGGTTTTTCTTGTGGCTCTTTTGAAAGGTAACTAATCTGTAAGAAGATATACTGAATGTGTGAGTGGATGTGCGTAGAGGGACAGTGGGTACTTCTGACAATTTACTGACTGGATTCTCTGTGTTTGCAGGTGTCCAGTGTGTTGTGCAGCTGGTGGAGACAGGGGGAGGATTGGTACAGCCTGGGAGTTCCCTGAAACTCTCCTGTGCCATCTCTGGATTCACTTACAGTAACTACTGGATAAACTGGGTTCGCCAGGCTCCAAAGAAAAGGCTGGAGTTGGTTGCTCGAATTAAAGACAAATCTAAAAATTATGCAATAGACTATGCAGAGTCTGTGAAAGGCAGATTCACCATCTCAAGAGACGATTCCAAAAGCAGTGTTTACCTGCAGATGAACAGCTTAAGAGAGGAAGACACTGCTATTTATTACTGTACAAACCACAGTAAGGGGCCATCAGTGAAAACCCAGACAGAAACCTTCCTGCAGGAACGCTCAGTTCTCATGGGGGTGATGGTGGTGCAGGTGCAGAGATCACATGGATATCAGAGTCAATGTAAAGTTAGGTGCAGACATAACTGAGTGCTGTTTCTAGGATCTCTATTGTCAGGCCATTTAATGACTCCACAGAATGATCTTTGTACTTGTGTTTGGTACATTCTGTAGCTTCTGTGAAAAGAGTTCATTTTTTCTCAATTTAAACACACACACACACACACACACACACACACACACACACACACAAAGAGGCACACAATATAGCACACAGAGAGAGGGACAATTAAAACTAAAAAAATGATAAAAAAATCTCCTTTAATTTTAGAAATGGATATGCTGAAATATCCAGGGTAAAATGCTTAGTAAGACTTGCAGTATTGGTGAAGATACTTCATCAGGAGATTTAGGGCAGTCTCAGTGGTATTCAGATTCAGGAAATGTAATTGGGGACACACTGTTACGTAGACCCTTAGAGCTCTTTAATATTTCTGCTTTTCCTACATCTCTACACATCAATAAAAAAATCTGCCTCATTTGTGTCTTTAGCTGACTCAGTTACTTAGTCTGTATCTTCTTCATCATATGTACAACTTTTTGTTGTTCTAGAAAATCATGGGACCTGTGTTCTCAACACTGACAGGAGCCTCCTACCTTAATTCACCTGGGGTCCAGGCTGTGAATACTTGGGGAAGTTTGTTGAGAAATGTTCAGACCATGTATTCCTGACTCCTTCTTCTGTCTCCTGATATATGCACAATTATAAACTGTAAAAAATACCCGATTAAGTTAAATATTTGACTACAAAATCAAAATATTAACATTCTGTGGATGATGGACTTACTATGTGAAGTCCCACCATCTTGTCCCAGTTTGGGAAGAGTAACAGTTGATTTTCCATTTGAGCTGTGATTTGGAGAGTTCCCTGTCCCAATCTGTCAGACATTTGAACCCTAGTCCTGATAATTACCTGCCTGCTACTGAATCTTTTTCTTCTTAAAAGCCATTCCCTAGGTGGCCCTCTATCTAAATGCCTCCTTTGATACTAATCCTAACCTGAAAATAAAGGCTAAAATAGTGTTTTTTTTTACTTCATTTTGTCATTATTGGTAGCAAACAGGCATGTTTATGGAACAATGATTTGTGTGAGAAAAAAATTGTCTCATAAAATGCATGCTTAACTTCTATATCCCTTCACGCATGATTCTTTTAGACAATTTAGAAAACTATTAATTAATTAACTAATTAATTAATTAATTACACATCCATTATTGAGTAAGACTTGACTCAGCATAAAAAGACAGCAGTGTCTTCCTTTACAGTAGGATAAGACTTGATATGTTTGAATTGAATCTCTGATCTACTTAGAGGCCCTGCATGGAATTTGTCTTCAGTCACACAATTGGAAAAGCCGCATTGTATTTAATGGTTTCTGTGAACAACAGCAGGGCCCTTACGCCTAGAACTTTCTGAAAATTTTGTTAATTACAGACATTTATATTAAAAATTGCTGTAAGGTGGGAAAATGCCATTTAAACAAAACACAGAAATTACACAATTACATTTAATTTCTGTGGTAATAACATGTAAAATTATGTATCATTGTTAGAAATTCAGAAAGTATGACAAAAAACAGAGGTATGTGTACCAATGAAAATATTCAGCAGAAGAAAGAAACAGATCAGTATAGAAAAAAAATATTACAATTTATTTTTAACCATTCTGGGTGGGAATAGAAAGAATTGTGAGCATAGGCCTCTGCATTGCATACTCATACTTAACCTTTGACCTTCCCATTTTCACACCTTTCCTTTGTGCATGCTGTCAGTCATTGAGTCATTCAGGTGGCCTTTCATAGAACTTGTCTGTACCTTCTAACTCTTACACTCTTTTCACCTCATCTTCCATACTGTTCCTTAGTCTTGGATTAGGTACTGTCAATGTTTCATTCAGTATTTTGCAAACGAAACCAAGTTGATATAATCAGTAGCATTGTGATGAAACAGGAAAAAGAAAATGACAAAATAAATTAATGGTACAGAGGCTGAATGGCAGGTGCAAAGGGGCGAGGGTAAGGGTGTTTCCTGAGTTTGCACTGAGGTTTTCCTCCAATAAACCACATACAAGTTCCAGAGAGCCTATCCCCTGTGTCTGTATGGACACATGGTTTAACAAAGATGACTGCAGTTAGGTCTTAAAATTCATGTCACCCTCCTGGGAAGCTTCAGAATCAGAAATGACACAATTCAAAGGCCCTTTTTAAATCTCCACAATGACAGTGTGTCTGATAGTGGAATGCATTCTTAGACTGAAAAACAAGGACCTGACAATATTTTCACATGGAGAGGCAGTTTCAAGGCTCTTCCTGCTGAGGCTCACTCACATAAGTATGGAGTATCACTCTGAGAAGGGGCAGGACTGGAATGATGGAAGAACTCTGAGCAGAGACTTAGATGGGAGACTGTTTGTCCATGTTGTCACAGACATGTTCCTTTACTTTTTGAAACTACTATAATGTTTAACCTTCTGTATTGGAATGATATAAAAATATTGCCTACATACAAATGTAAATTAAAAAACATAAAATTTTAATTTATTAAAAAAACACCTAGAAAGATACCATTTAAAACTTACATATTTTTCAATTTGTCATAACTTGGTATCACACAGCAAATATATATATATATACATATATATATATATATATATATATATATATATATATATATGAACTAAGCTACATCCTTAAAACCATTTTTAAAGGGATATAGCAAGAAAAAACTCTTAATGACTTTCTCTTAAATTTATATGTTACTGTTAATATATTTATTAGCTAGAGAAATTCTCCCCCTGCAGCAGATGAGAACTTGACACAAGTGACAATTGGAAAATATGTAGAAGGTGAGAGACTTTGAAACACTCATTCCTAAATATGATATCCCCATCAATTCTCTTCCCTCAATACTTAGAGGTTCCTGGAGAAATTGAGACAGAATGAATGTAAGAGTCATGAGGGGTGTAGGACACCAAGGAAGACAGACCTTCTAAACAAGTAAGGACGAAGGCACACATGAACTCAGAGGCTGTGACAACATCCACAAGGCCAGATATGATCCTAGTGCTGTAAAAGAAAGTGGACACATGCCACTGTCCCTCACCCAGAAATTTTCTCCAATCAATAAGCAAAGGACAGTATAATTAATTTTTTTCCAATAGACTCTCAATAGTTATAAAATCTATTCTTAAGCGAAGGCCCCACACACAAGCATGGGAAAAACAACACAAAACAAAATAAGTATCATTTTTGAGATATTTTGTTAATAATTTGTCATAACAATTTTCTGTCATTATAGATGTTTTCTTTACATTTTATGCTTTCAAATTTTGTATTTTTATGAAATTTCTTTGTGTGAAAATATTTACGCTTCTGTGTCTTCATGTGGTTCTTCTGCTGTTTCTTTCACTTTTTATTTTTCTATTCGTTTCTTTTGTCTTACTAAGCATGTTAGTTTTTATTATATTGTGATTTATTGTATTATTGATAAAGGCCTGCTTATTTCTTACTGAAAGAAATCAAAAAGAGATATAGATTTAATTTTATGGGTAACTTAGAGAAGAGCAGAGAAGAGTTTGTAGGACTGTAATCAGAATATATTGGATGTAAAATGCTATTTTTAATAAAATGTATTAGAAAAAGAAATTATAATAGAAAGAGAAATTGTATTTGTCTAACATAATTATACTAGTAAGTTCTATAACACTCCAGTCACAAGTACTTGGTTAGGATTACTGTAATAGGCATTATTTCCTGCTATTGAACAGGTCTTAAGTCCAATTAGATAGCTGATCATTCAAAGGTAAATGTGCCATTACTACACTTGGAGAATATCTTGCAGAAACAGCTCTTGTACTTCAAAGGCTTCATGGTTTGATCCATCTATTGATCTCTTTTTTCCACTACCAGTTTTACAGCACATTTTAGTGCTAGGAGAATGTGTCTTCATAGAAAAATACTACCAAGTCTTTTCCAACTACATTTCTCTAAGCATTTGACCTTGACAACAGCATATTGTGTCTGCAACAATAAGAATTTACCTTCAACTTCTGGAATGCAATAAATGTTATAGTCCCTTTGTGCTCTCTTACCTCTCTTGGTTACTACAGGTTATATAATCAAATCTGAAGATTTGGAGAAGGAATTGACAAATAAGAAATAACATGTGGTGTATTCTTTCCAGATCTAGGTTACCACATTCACTTTTATATTTTCAAATACCACCCACTTACTTGCAAATATTATAACGCTATTTTTTCTTAACTGATGAATATAGAATTAGAATTACATTATGTATATGTACCATATCATTATGGTTGGTTCTTCAACCAAAGTATACAAAGCTTGTTCTAATTGATAGACACTGTGCATAGACAGATGGTATTCAGGTCTGTATAACTTTATATCTAGTATAATACAAAGTATTTTGATTATACACCAAGAAATGACTTAGCTTGGTTATGTAATAATCAATTTTTATATTTTTAGAGATTGTCCTTGCTGCTTTCAAATATTAAATTTGATTCATGACTATTAATGCCTTTAGTATTATGTAGATATGTAGGAATTTGCCTATATCTTGGCTAAAATGATTTATTCATTTTCTTAAATAAACTGTTGTTCATGAAGGGAAATAAAACTTCGATCCTGGCTATTACTCTCTTTAATGTTTCCACTTGCTTGCTGGCTTATGGGAAAAGGACACACAGAGATGTCTGCAGTACTCAAGAAAAACATCCCTGTGGGATGTTTTAGTGAGAATTGCAGTATATCATAGCATGCAAATGTCTCACTCAGTAGGTTTCAACTACTCTGATAAAACATCATGGCCAAAGCAAATTCCAGGTAAGAGTTAATCACTGAGAAATATCAAGATGGGAAATTGTAGGTGGAAATTGATATAGAAGCCATGAAAGAATTTTGTTTACTGGCTTGGTTTCATGACATAATCAGCTTGATTTTTATACCTCCCAGTACAATCAATCCAGCAGTGGCACAACCTGATGATAAAGGGCACAGCCACTTCAATCATTAATCAAGAAAATCCCTCATAAAATTGCCCATTAGCCAGTCTACTTGGAGTATTTTATCATTGAGATTTACTCATCAATGAGAACTGTACCTTTTTTCACATTGAAATTAAAACTTGCCAGAACATTAGACAATTTAAAAAAAAAATCATGTGCTGCTAAGTAGAACCTATTCTCGAGGGTTTTGATGAGAAGTTCATCAGCAATCTCTAAGTTACATGTCATTTACTCACAGTCGCAGCACTGACATTAATCTCTGACTTTGAACTTGCAGTTTGTCTTTTTAATGAAACTTGGTGTACCTTTCGTTGCATATGTATATTCATAAGAGTAGTATTCTCTTATGGATTCTTCCTTTAATGTGTGTAAAGACAAATTTCTCCTTTCTAATTAGCTTTGGATTGACATCAATTATAGTGGGACAGTTATATTACACATTAGAATAGCTATGCTGCTTATTTATTTATTTATTTATATATATATATTTATTTATTTATTTATTTTAGATCCCACTTAGAGTACCTTTGCCTAACATTTAACCAAAGGTGATGTGTACTGTGATGGTGAGATGTGTTTCTGAGGCAGCAACAAAAATGGTCTCATTTCTGAATCCAGTCTTGTATGAATTCCTTATCGAGGGATTGAGACCATTAAGAAAAAGAGTTGTCATTAGAACAAGTATGATTATATGCCTTTTGTTGTTTGTTGTGTTTTCTTAGATCTTGGACTTTACTCTTCTAGAGTTGGTTACTTATTCTTTGTGACATTGAGTGTGTTTACTCTCTTCAGATTAAATATTTCTTTACTCATATTGAAGATGCATTAGTGTTAATAGGTACCTTGAACTATTTTTATTGTCAAATTTTTTATTTCTTCGATTTTGACATGTGAATTTATTATATATAATTGTATTAATTTGTCAAATTTTCAGACATTAATATGATGTAACTGCCTTTAAGAGTGACTTTCCCTCTCCTGTACAATTCAAAATCCTGTCTTAAGTATTTCTGTTTTTAAGTATTCTACCTATAATATGTCACAGGGAGCTTCCTTTTTTTCCAATTTGATGTTTTATTTGTAGCACACAAATCTATATAGGCATCACATTCTGCAGGTCTGGAAAATTTTATTCTGTTTGTCGTGAGAATAGTCTATGTTTTGTTGTAATATTCTTCCCTTTATTGAATTCCCCAAATGCAAAAAATCAGACAGGTCTCTTTATAGTCTTTAAAGACATTCCAATATTTTACTAATATACATTTTTAAGTTTTTAATTGGCTATTAATATGTGACTCTATAACTTTATATTATATATTTCAGCCTGGATGCTCATTTTTTTGACATAATTCATTCTGTTGTATCCTCCTACTGGAGCTTTTTTTGTAATTATTAAAATTCCTTGTAGAATTATCTCAGTTTGTTATCCTTTCTCGACCTTTCTTATTAAACTTTTCATTGCTTAGATTTCTTTCACATTTTATTCAACTCCTTATGAGTTGTTGATGTTGACATAAATATTGTTATCTTGGATTATATTAATATTCTCTTTGAATTGTTCAAATAAATTTATAACCCTTGTTTTGAATTATTTTTCTAAAAATTCACACATATAAATAGCATCAGAGATCACTTCTGTGGGAATACTGACTTTGCGATGGGAGGCCTTGTTGTCTTGGCCATTTATGTTACGTTTATTTATGTAGAAGTACTTGTGCATTTTTTTTTTAGGTTCAACAGGTTTCTACTAGATTCCATAACTTATTTTAAGTAAAGCATCAGGTTACCTTCAAGTTGAGATATTTTAATTATTTTCCATTATATTTTTTGTCCATTTTGTGTCTTTTCCTTGCCTAAATGCTATAACTATTTATAGAATTGCTATAAAGAAGAAAATAGGAGAGATTATACATTTTTGTTTTGTTCCTGATTTTATAGAAAATTCTCTGCTTGACTCCATTTGATATAACTTTTACAGTAAACATGCTATATACCATTTAATATTTTGATATCATAACATCCATTCCTTATGACTCCAAATCTTCTTTTCATGAAGGCATGTTGAAATGTGCTAAAATGCATTTCAGCATTAATTAAAATAATTATGTTTTCTGAATTTGCATGAAATTATTATGTATGTTATACTGATTGATACATGTATTGTGAAATAATCTGTCTTCCAAAGAAGAAAATCACTTGGTAATAGTGAATAATTGTAGGGAAGTGAAAGGGGTCTTGGTTTTTGTTAGAAGTGCTGGCTAGAAGTAGCCCGGAGACCGTGCAAGGGATGAGCATTTATTCCTCCATGCTCCCAGAATCCAGGCTCCTAACACATGGCATGGAACTCTATTAACTTGCACAGTTCAGTCACATAGGGCAACACTCCTACCAGCCCCTTTCAAAGAGCACAGGTAGAGGGCTTGACTACAGGCTTCATCCTCAAGAGATTTCCATATTAATGAGTTACCTAAAGGCCAGGGAGTGTAGCCAATTATTCCTTTTCCCAGACCCTCCTTCCTTCTCCTTTCCTATTTAAGTCAGGCCCACCCTGGCTTAAGGGGGGTGCACATCCAGGCTCAACTACCTGCTGCCACATCAATAAAGATCTTGGAACCCCATACTTTCTCATGTTATTGGGACCTGCCATCATGCTGCTATCCTGGAGGATGTTCCAGCCTGCGTTCCAGCCACCGAGACCCACAAATAATATCATTACAGTGTTTGTGAGTTTGATTTACATATGTTTTATTAAGAATTTTTGTCAGTATATTTATCAGAGAATTTGTACTGAAGGTTTCTATTTTGTAGCATCTTTATCTTGTTTGAGTTTCAAGATTACACTGGCTTTATGGAATAAATTTGTATGTATTTTGTCTTTTCTGTCTTATGGAACAAGAAAGAAGATACCTTATGAAGTCACGCTTGAAATTCTGACAGATTCAACAGTGATTTTCTGGGATCTTGGGTTTTCTTTAAGGCAAATCTCTTAAAAAAATCCACCACTGTGACAATGGTGTTGTTTACATTAGTAACATTATCAGGGGTTAACTTTAGTACACAATTCAAGCTTGGAAGTCCATTTGCTTTTTCCAGATTATCCTATATTTCATAGTAAAAAAATCAGAGTAACTTCTAATGATGTTATATGTTGTTGGGTTGTAGAGTGCGTGTGGGTTCTATGTTGGGTTGAATTTTGGATTTCACATCTATTCCTCAAATTCAATGGGCTAGGGCCATGGCTCACAGAGTCAGAGACACAGGAATTTGAAGGTATTCATTCCATACTGGTGCTAGGCAGACATCGGGCCATGTGAAGCCATGGAACTCCACTCTGGGGGTAAGAAAACACAGTCTGAGTTCCTATGGGGGACAGAGTTCTTGGGTTTGGGGTCCCCAAGCCAAAATACAGCTGGGAACCAGTTGGTTCTCAGGGCCTTGGGCTCCCAGGCACCACTGAGAGGCTGTGGAAGGGCTGACTAAAGTGGAGTCATATGGTCTAGATCAGCCCACTGCCCAATGGGGGAGGTGGAGAAGCTCTGTGTGTGTCCATTGGGGGTGAGAGTTCTGGTCATAGTGATTCACTTGGCTGGTTCATGGCTGGCTTGACTTTCTTGGGTTGCCTTTCTGGGCCTCCATGGCTGAGAAGGTAGAGAGGTTAACTGTGGAAGATTAGGTTGCAGCTTAGTAGGTGAAAACTTTCTCCATGGTTCCCCATGGCAGGTCCAAAAAAGAGAGAAATAGGCTATGGTCTTAAGATATTTATTGTCATGTTAGAAAAATGAATGAAGCTATAACCCTGGTATTCTCAGGGTGGGTCTGAGGTTAAATACCTTTTGCAAGAGGAGGGTCTGAGAAGGAATGGTTAATTGGGTATGACCTCTGGACTTTAGATGTCTAATTAATATGAAGATCTGTCTTGAGGCTCTTTGGCCTGTAGTAATGCCCCCTACCTGTGGAAGGGCTAGCAGGACCATAGTTCTACATGTCGTAAACATGTGGATCGATGGAGGTCTTTAGCCTCGTGTCAGGAGCCTGAAGTCTGAGAGCATGGCAAAATGCATGGCTTCCCTTGCTGGAAAACCTGCAGAGTCTCCGGCCATCTTCAGGAGGTGCTCAACCAGAAACCGTACTGTCCTTTCATGGTTCTACAATTTCCCCTTTTCCTTTTTGAAAAGAGAGGCATCCCTGGAATGACTGTGTCATTTGTACTGAAAATTTTGGATGAGATGGAAGTATCACAAAAGAACACTACACAAGCTGTAGGGGGTAGCACAATTAAGTCACAGGGTAAGGAGGGGTTGAGGGTGGGAGTTGGGAAGACAAGGGATTATTGAACCAATTAATTGTTCCATGTATTGTACAGTTTGAGGGTAAAAACATCAGTTTTAAACAACATTTGATTAATCTAGGTAGACATCACATTTGCCTTACTAACATATAGCTTCCCCTAAGTTCAGTAGCCATTTGACTTTGGCAAGAGAGTTCATCTGTAGGTGGAAGGTCCAAGTCTGTTTTCTGTAGGCCTCAGCATGTGTCTCTGGATTTCAGCATGTGTCTTAGGAGTCTTCAGCCATATAAGGTGTCTGCAGAAAGGTAGCTTGCTGTCCCAGGCAGGTTATAGGAGATGGGTTGTCTCCACAGGGTTTGTGTGAGCAATACTGTCCTTTTCTTTTGTGTGGATCACAATAGGGGAGCAGAACCCTGCAGGGGGATGTCTGTATAGGGTGGGTAACAAGGATTAAGCTATTTGGGAGAAAGCACATCATGGTCTGCTGTTATGATCCTAGAAAAGTAAGGGTGTTTAAGAAACTTAGTCCTGGAAGGAATCTGTAAGTCAGTTTTAGATAAGGAAGTATAACATCATGTTAATTATATATCTGGGATAGGCGGCAACAGTTTGTCTGCAAAAGGAAACTGGTTGTTAATTAAGTATTGAGTGGTGATCAGCATAGTTGGTTTGACCTGTTGAAGTAGTTTAGATGGTGTTTGAAAGTTAAAGAAATCTCAAACAATTTGAAAAAAAATGTTAGACACATATCACAAATGTTAGGGAGAAAAAGAAACATTTAAATAAAGAAGCAAGAAAATTTGGAGTTGAAAAGCACAAACATTGTTTTAGGTATTCCTATAAGGGAGAACAAACATTTAAAAACTTGGGTTAACGGTCACAGGTGTGTTTCTCTATTTTCTTTGGTGGATTTAGATGCAGTGGAGCAGAGTCCTGCTCTGCCACATGGTGGCTGTGGGCTCTAGCAAAGAGATTTCCTGTATTCCACGTTTGCCTTTTTTTTAGCCAGTAGATCCTAAATGTAGAAAAGGTGAAGGAAGGCCAACCTTGAAGAAAAGCTCAAAGGAAGAAGCATAGTAGCTTGGTATGACAGGCTGGGGGAGGGGCAAAAGTGGAGGCTGGGGGAAGGGCAGAGAGTGGATGCTGGGGGAGGGGCAGAGAGTGGAGGCTGGTTGCCACTGAAGTAGAGCAAGTCCAAAATGAGAATTTGGAGACTGTAGCTAAGAGTCAAAGGGAAGAAGCAGCTGGACAGGAACATGGAGAGAGAGAGAGAGAGAGAGAGAGAGAGAGAGAGAGAGAGAGAGAGAGAGAGAGAGAGAGAGAGAGAGAGAGAGAGAAAGAGAGAGAGAAAACAAGTCTTTTGATCTAGGCCAGGAGTTACTCACTGTCCTTCAGTTCCAAGGAGTGGGTCTTTGTGGGCCTCCAGCTGGGGGTACACTTGAAGCTGGTTTTGACCACATCCTCCACCAGTTTTTTTCAGAGAATCAGTAGTAATTACAGCTTTTGTTCTAAGATTCATCTAAGTTGTTGAGTTATTCTTTTTGCTCAAATATTTTTCCTCATTTATTATGTGTGTATTAATTGTTTAGGAGGGCAGTAATTCATGAGAGCATTTATACATTATTTTCTTTTCATGAACTGGTATCCAGGTTTACTCTTACCTGTCCTTGGCTTGCCAGCTTGTTAATTTAGTAACTCTTTTGGGGGGTTCATTTTCAATTTTAAACCATGTACTTTGGCTGCCAACATGTTGATATAGTTAAAGAGAAGCTTTAACATGATGGTAGGGGTTAAACATATTGTCAGGACAAAAAGGGCTAGCATGATCAAGCTATATACACCATTCTTGAAGCCTGCCCAAAATAAAAATACTGATCTCAGGCCATGGGTAATTTTATCAGCAGCATCTGCCACATCAACACTCAGCAGAGGAGCATTCTTTAAATTTATAAGTTCTCTATGCAAAGTTAAAACATCAAGAGATGTATTAGAATTATGCCAAATATACTTCAAGTGTCTTTAAACTTGTTACTAATTATAATGACAACCACTGTAAATTTTAGAACTAACATGAATTCCATGGTATATGGTATGACACTCAAGATGGCTCCTTACTCTTTAAACTGTGACTATCCTTCTAATAATTTTAATACGACAAAAAGCATCAATCCATTCTTCCAAATGCCTATTGAAATCCTCTTGTATATACAACACATTTGTAAATTTTTTTTGCTAAACGATTAACAAATGTAGCTGTCTTAACTTCTTGTGTCAAAGCAAATGCAGAAGCAGTGGTTCTAGTAATTAATGTATTTAAAGCTGTTATGCCAGCAATAATCAAGCCCACTACCCTCTTGTTTCTTCTTAAAGCCTGACTCACTTCTTTCAGTACTTGTAAGCTTTTTTCAGAAGACCAAGATTCTGAGATACCCAGGGCTTAAAAACAAAAGCTGGCTGATAGATCTCCATAACTGACATGCCAGATTTAAACACACTAACACAATTAGAAAGTGTACAATCAATGTAACATATATTAAATATCATAAAAGAAACAAAAGTAATTTAACTTGACAATTATAAGAGACTTAACATATGTGCTAATACTTGTTTTAAATCCATATCCTGTTCCAACTTTATCTTTTGCTAACATAACATCAAAGAGAACTCCCCTCAAGGGAGGGGAAATGGGGAAAGAGGATGACATCTGAAATGTAAATAAATAAAATATCCATTAAAAATTTTACAAAAGGGGAAGAGGTGGAGAGCATTTGGGGCGACTTGGCAAGAATCTGTCATGGGGAAAGAACAAGGAAATTGACTCTTTGGCAGGAATATGACATTGGTCAAGGATAAAAAAGTAGGCTTCAGACACGAATCTGACATTAGGCTAGAATAAAGAAGTAAGATCAGGAACAAATCTAAATCTTAGGCTAGAACAAAGAAGTAATTTCAGGCAGAAATCTAAATTTTAGGCTATAACAAAGAAGTAGACTGCAAATATGAAAATGACTTTGGCCTAGGACAGGGAAGTAGGCTCAGATATTTGGGTCATTCTGTAAGCCCTTAGAAAGAGTGATCATAGGAGTGTTCATGCAACTTTGTTTATTGTCTTGCTTGTTCTTTGACTATTTGTGTTGTCTTGCTTGTTCCCTGATTATTTACATCTATTGTATTGATAGTTCTGCAACCTAGAACTGACCTTAATACTTGCATATAATTAAAATGGTATTAAAAACTAAAAGAAGGAGGGAGATAGGATAGGGATTTTATCCAATAAATAATTTAAAAAAAAGTCTTTGTCTGCATTTGAAAAACAAAAACTTTATTGATGAAGGCATGGTAGATTTTATCTAAGGTGATAAGAATGATTTAGAACAAATTTAGTAATTATATTTGTGTCTTGCAGGCATGAAAACATAGTAAGCCACAATGATTTTCTTTCTTTTTTTTTTTTTTTTTTTTTTTGCTCTGCTGCTGTTTACTTTTTTGCTTTAATGGTATACAAGATACCTTTTATTTAAGTAACCAACCAATGTATGATTGTATTTCAGGCTGATTCCAAAAGACTGAACACATTCCAAAAGTTTCCAGGTACTTAAGAACCTGATTCTTCATAGCTCGGTGACCTAGGAAAAACACCCTTACAACTCTTCTGCTAAATGAACATAGCAATCAAACAACTCTTAATGAATTACTGCTACATTCATGTATTAATTTGAGTATATTTCTTAGCCAGAGAAACATCCTTTCTGCAGCAGATGGGAACTGGAACCATGTCACAATCTCAAAATATGCAGAAAGTGAGAGACCTTGGAAGACTCTTTCCTAAATATATTATCTCCAACAATTCTCTCCACTCAGACCTCAGAGAATCAAGCAGAAGCTGAGGCAAAAAAAATGTAAGAGTAAGGAGGATTCAAGGACACCAAGGTAAACAGCCCTTCTATACAAATAAGCACTAAGGCATATATGAACTGAGAAACTGTGACAACATGCACAAGGGCAGTGCTATGATCCTAGCTAGTGCTGTGAGTGGAACTGAACACAGGCCACTGTCCGTCACCAAGAAGTTATTTCCAATTGATAAGCAAAGAAAAAGAAAAATTATTTGTTTCCAACAAACTCTCACTGGCTATAAAAGCCATTCTTAGGGGAAGGCCCCATGCTCAACAGGCAATGAACAACACAAAACAAAATTAGAAGAATTTTTTGGAAATTTTGTTGTTAATATTTTGTGTTAATAGGTTTCTTCCTTATAGGACTTTTTCTTACATATTATGGTTTCAAGTTGTGTGTATTTATAAGATTTCTTTGTGTGAAAATGTGTATGTTTCTGTATCCATCTATGTTTGTTTTGCTAGTTCCTTGGATCTTATCTTTCTATTTGTTTCTTTTGTATTAGTAAGGATGACATTTTTTGTATATTGAGTTATTTATTATTTATAAAAGCCTGCTTGTTTTCCTACTGAAAGAATGCAAAAGGAGATCTAGATTTAGATTGGGGGTGATATAGAGAAGAGTTTGAGGAACTAAAATTAAAATGTATTCAATATAAAATCCTATTTTTAATTAGAATAGAAAAATATATTTTATTTGTTTAGCATAATTATGATAGTACATTCTATAACTCTCCATCCACAAATAGTTTGTTAGGCTTACTATTACGGGCATTATTTCCATTCTATTTAACATGGTTTAAGTTCAATTAGATAGGTGATCTTCCGAAAGTAAAAATGGCAGCACTACACTTTGAGGACATCTTGCAGGAACAGCTCTTGTTGTACTTAAATCACTTCATGGCTTGATGAGTCAATTGATCTCTTTTTTCCTATACCAGTTCACACAGCACTTTCTAGTGTTAGAAGCAAAATGCTTCCAACTTAGTTGCTACTAGATTCCTCTAAATGTTTGGCCACAGCTTGTGGTATTGCAACTATAAGGATTTATTTTCAACTTGTGGAATGCAATGGAGGATACAGCTCCCTTCTGCTCTCTTACCCTTCCTGATTACTACAGTTTACTTGCTGAAATCTGAAGATTTGGAGATGGAACCAACAAATAATAAAAACATGGTGTATTCTTTTGGTATCTGTGTTACCATATTCAATATAATATTTACAAATTTCATTCATTTACTTACAAATATTATAACATTATTTTTCTTAACCAATGAACATAGAATTATATTCTGTATATGTAACATATCTTTCTGACTGATTCATCAATCAATGTACCTGTAGTTTGTTTCAATTGATAGACATTGTTGATAGCAGATGATATGCATGTATACGTAACTGTATGTCTAGTGCACTAGTAAGTCTTTTGTTTATACACCAGGGAGTGGTATAGATTGGTCATATAATAAACAATTTTCAGATTTTTGAGAATTATCATTGCTGCTTTCAGATATTAAAGTAGATTTCTGACTATTAACTCCCTTTTTATTAAGTAGATTATGTAGGTATTTTCCTACATCCTGGCTAAAATGATTTATTTACTTTCTAAAATAAAACTATTGTTCGTGAATGGAAATTAACCTCCAATCTTGGCTATCACTCTCCTCACGGTTTCTATTTGATTACCTATATGAAAGGGACACAAAAAGATGTCTACAATGTGCATGCAAGAATTTTGTTAAGAACTTTTGCTTGTATATTTATCAGAGAATTTGTCCAGATTATTTTGTTGTTTCATCATGATTTTTGTTTCTTTTTATTTTTGTTTTTGTTTTTTGTTTTTGTTTTATAGCTTCTTTACCTTGTTTTGGTACTAAGATAGGACTGGCTCCATAGAATGAATTTGGCATTTTTAGTCACTTTTTGTCTTATGAAACAAGAAAGAAGATATCATATGAAGTCTTCCTTAAAATTTTCACAGATTCAACAGTGACTTTTTGTGCTCCTTGTTTTTCTTTAAAGTGAAAAATTTAAAAACAAAAATCTACATTTTTGACAATGTTGCTATTTACATTAATAACATCATGAGAACTTAATTTTAGTAGACAATGAAAGCATAGAAGTCCATCTGTTTTTATCAGATTATTCAGTATTTCAGAGTACAAACTTTATAGCAACTTCTAATATTTTTTTTAATTTTAGATACTCAGTTGTAATTACAGATTTTATCCTGAGACACATACATTGTTGAGCAATCTTTTGTTCAAATAATTTTTCCTCCTTTAGAATGTGTATATTTATTGTTTAGGATGGTCATGAGGAAAGACATTGTGACACAAAGAAGAAGACAGTCATCATTTGAACAGCTAAGAGGAAAACCCAAAATTGCAATGTATTTGATTATTGAGCAATGAATAATCTCAGTTAGTATTTATATTTATGCAATGAAGATATTTATTTTTTTGAGGACCTATGAGCTTTATATATAGTATAGGGTACTGCTGAGTTGTGGGCTAATTCCTCCTTGGTTACTTCAAATTAATGTATGCATTTATGATTTACTGAACTTTACACAATGCCTTTCAGAATTACTATATTTGAGATTTTTCTTGGGCTGATTTTCTATGAATTCATTATATTATTTCTATGAAGAGAGCAGAAGAGTTTCAGATGTCCAAGTCACAATAGAGTAAGGCTGCAAAGAATATTTTGTTAATAACTATAAATTGATACTAAATAATGTTTCTTTCCTTTTTCTCTTTTCTCTTTGGAGACATGATTTCTACAGTTCAAGTATTACTAAAATGTAACAGTCTCCTAACATATTGCTTTACTGAAAATGACCAAAATGCTTTAGGCATGCAAACAAGCAAACAAACAAACAAAAAACCCAAAACCAAAAAACAAAAACAAAATCAAAGAAAATATTTCTCTACAACCTAGCTGTGTCCTGGAACATTTAGCTATACTTTGATGCTACAAATGCTACTCCAGTCCTTATCTCTTCTCAGACATTGATAATAAACATTGTTTCCTGTAAGGCTCCCAGATCTCAGGTTATAATATAGCAGGAAGACATGCAAATTATGTTCCCCTCTGTTCATGAAAACCAACCCTAACTCTGCAGCTTTAACAGAGACACCCAAATCTGGGTTTACAGGTCTTCCTACTCAGTGATCAACTCTGAATGCAGAATATTCAGCATGGTGTTGGGACTGAGCTGTGTTTTCCTTGTGGCTCTTTTGAAAGGTAATTAATACTTAAAAGTTATACTGAGTGTATGAGTAGGTGTGAATGACAAGAACATTGAACAAATTGTGACTGTTTACTGACTGGACTGTTTGCAGGTGTCCAGTGTGACGTGCAGCTCGTGCAGACAGGAGGAGGTTTGGTGAAGCCTGGAGATTCTCTAAAACTCTCCTGTGTTGCCTCGGGATTCACTTTCAGTAACTACTGGATGTACTGGGTTCGCCAGGCTCCAGGGAAGGGGCTGGAGTGGGTTGCTGTAATTAAACTCAAATCTCAAAATTATGGAACAGACTATGCAGAGTCTGTGAAAGGCAGATTCACCATCTCAAGAGACGATTCCAAAAGCAGTCTCTACCTGCAAATGAACAGCTTAAAAGAGGAAGACACTGCCACTTATTACTGTACAGCACACAGTGAGGGGCCATCATTGTGAACCCATACACAAACCTCCCTGCAGGTGCAGTTATGACCAGCAGGAGGCACAGAGTACTCATGTAGAACTGGTACTTTGTGGGAACAGGTGCAGAGATAATTCAAAACATATTTCTAGGGTTTCTGCTCCATGCAATTATTTCCCAGAATGCCCTCAAAATTTATAGTTTGTACATGTGTATGGCATCTTCAGAACATAGTTGTTTTCTCCAATTTAGAAACTGTATGGCACACAGTCCAACAGTAACTAAGTGTAGAAAATCACCTGTGACTGCAGAAATGATTCTGCTGTGGGCCCCAGGATCAAATGGTTAGGGTTGTTCATGTTGTTATTGAGGGATTTTCATCATGTGATTCATAGAAAAGCTTCAGTGTTGTTCTCATTAACACACTGTTGGGATGAGGGGAATTAGAGATATAAGGCTACACTCAGCAACCCATATACTCTAACAGTTCTCCAACCTTTATGAATTCCCATAGAACGGTGCATGCCAGGCACAGATCTGATAAATTTTATTCATACCTGATTCAGTTTCTTAATTTATTGCTTTCATCATCATATATTCTCAAACTGCAATTTGTTCATCTAGAAAAAATTTTGACTTTTTTTCTAAACCTAGACAGGAGCTACTCACCTTAAACTCAGCTTAGTTTAAGACTGTAACTCCTATGGAGCTGTGTGGGAAGTTATTATGAAATAATCACCCCTGATTTCTCCAACTTCTTCTGGCTTGTTTATAGAATCTTATATACTGTAACAGGGCATCATTAATGTGGGCATCTGTCTTCTAAATAATGTGTTCTGTAGGTGAAAGACTCACTATGTTCTGTTCCACCGTCATATGCTACTGACATATGGGAGATGTCAGAGACAGACTGATATACGGGACTCCTATACAGCAGTGAGATTTAGGGATCAGGTCAAAGTATCTAGAAGACATATTGTCCCTCTTCTTGATAATTATCTGCCTGTAGCTGAATCCTGCTTCAGAAAAATTTTGCTCCAGATGTTCCTCTACTCAAGAGCTCCCTAAATTAATTTTAATTAAATTAATTAAATTTCACACAAAGAGAAAAATAATTTCTTATTTTTCCTTCATCAACTCCTTATCAATAAAAAAAATCATTTTCATTGAACAACGATTTATGTGAGCACAGCACTGTTATAATGTATGTTTAACATCTACATTTCTTCATGCATGATGATTGTTTATAAGGAAAGGCATTAACTAAATGTATACATATGTTATTCAGTAACTCATTTATCAGCGTAAAAAGATAAAATTCTCCTCATTTACATTAATAAAAGAATAGATATGAGTGATTCTCTCTTCTACTTGATGTATGCTGCAGACATTTGTTGTGTTCATAATACAGAAAATAAAGCCACATTCTGTTTAATGGTTTATGTTGTCATGCATGGCCCCAGAACAACAGGCATCAATCTTATCCATAGAGAGGTATGTGATAATTTTTCTTTTTTATAGAAATCTATATTAAATTTTTTTACTGCCATGAAAGAGTGGATTGAATCTGAAAATGCATAAAATAAGCTTATTACATATGGACAAAATTTTGGGGATCAGCATACAATAGAAGAGGAAAAGTCTGGGAGAGTAGAGCCCTTCCAAATATCTAACTTCTTGCAGTGGATTTCAGTTCATTCTCACAGGCCCTAATTTTAGTGTTGTTTCTCCCTGCCCCTTTGTAAACAAGAGTATCTTCTGACCAGCTTTAGGGGTATCCGAGTAGACCATGTGGTATGTGAAGGGTCAGAGAACCACAAGAACACAAATGTTTCCTATTGAGAATTGATATGTTCACTTATGATTAAAAAATTTGCAAGTATTTCTGTGTCTGTCAAGAGCATATTTTCTGTCTTACAAGCAGTAAGAAGAGGAAGCTGAGCAACTTGTTGGAGCCATAAGAGAAGCATAATTTGTTTTCTAAGCTATAGATTCCCTAAAGAATCTTGGGGTCTCCACAGAGCTCAAGTAATTTACCTAGACTCTGAAGACCTGTCAATAGATGAGCCTATGATAGCATCATCTGTACCAATTGAGTATAAGCTCTTCTCCTTTACACAGAAATGGACTTCATACTATCACAAACATATATGATACACTTAACATGTCTCTCTTTTGCCTTACATACACACTAAAGTCCCATTTTGTTATCAGAAGCCTGGATTCTTTCTTTTGGGTCTCCTCTAATAACAAGCCCACTTTTCTTTTTTTTTTTGTATTTTTTTCTTTTTATTGGGTATTATATTTACACTTCAGAATTTATTCCCTTACCCCATTCTCCCCAACACCTAGGAACCTCCTATCCCACCCCCCTCCTCAAGCTTCTATGAGGATGTACCCACATCTACCCCATACTCTCACCTCCTCACCCTCAAATTTCCCCCCACTCAGTGTTCAGCCTTCATGGGAACAAGGATCTCCTCTCCCACCTATGCCATCCTCCCCTACATATACAGATGGAGTCATGGGTCCCTTTCTATGTGTTCCGAGGCTGCTGGTTTAGATCCTGGGGAGCTCTGGTTGGTTGGTATTCTTACTCTCCTCATGGAGCCACCAACCCTTTCAGCTCCTTCAGTCTTCTCTTCAACTTTTGATTGGGAACCCCTTGATCATATCACTGGTTTGTTGTGAGCATCTGCCTCTGAATACTTCAAACTCTGGCAGACCTCTAAGGACACAGTTATCTCAGGCTCTTGTCAGCATGCACTTCCTGATATATACATCAGTGTCTACCTTTAGTGACTGCACATGGGATGAATACCCAGGTGGAAGGGTCTCTACACGGCCTCTCCTTCAGTTTCTGTACCACAATTTGTCTCCATATTTGCTCCTTTTAGTATTTTGTTACTTCTTCTAAGTAGGACCAAGGCATCTTCCTTCATGAGCTTCATGTGGTCTGTGAATTGAATCTTGGCAATTTTAAGATTTTGAGCTAATATCCATTTATCAGTGAGTAAATACCATGTGTCTTTTTTTTTGTAATAGGGTTACCTCACTCAGGATGATATTTTTCTAGTTCCATCCATTTAACTAAGAATTTCTGGAATTCATTATTATAAGAGTTGGGTAATACTCCATTGTGTAAATGTACCACATTTTATGTATCCATTCCTCTGTTGAAGGACATCTGGGTTCTTTCCAGCTTCTGGCTATTATAAATAAGGCTACTATAAGCATAGTGGAGCATATGTCCTTGTTATATGTTGGAGCATCTTCTGGGTATATGCCCAGGAGTGGTATAGCTGGCTCCTCATGTAATGCTATGTCCAATATTCTGAGGAACCACTAGACTCATTTCCAGAGTGGTTGTACCAGCTTGCAATGTCACCAACAATGGAGTAGTGCTCCTCTTTCTCCACATCCTTGCCAGCATCTGCTATCACCTGAGTTTTGAACTGAGCCATTCTGACTGGTGTGAAGTGGTGTCTCAGGATTGTTTTGATTTGCATTTCCCTGATAACTAAGAATGTTGAACATTTCTTAAGATGCTTCTCAGTCATTCGAGTTTCCGCAGTTGAGAATTCTTTGTTTAGCTCTGTACCCCATTTTTTAATACGGTTATTTGGTTGTCTGAAATCTAATTTCTTGATTTCTTTGGATATATTGGATACAAGCCCTCTGTCAGTTGTAGGATTGGTAATGATATTTTCCAATCTGTTGGTTGTTGTTTTGTCCTATTGACAATGTGCTTTGCCTTACAGAAGCTTTGCAATTTTATGAGGTCCCATTTATCAATTCTTGATCTTAGAGTATAAGCCATTGGTGTTCTGTTCAGGAACTTTCCCCTGTGCCTAAGTATTCGAGGGTCTTCTCCACCTTCTCTTCTATTAGTTTCATTGTATCTGGTTTTATGTGAAGGTCCTTTATCCACTTGGACTTGAGCTTTGTACAAGGAGATAAGAATGGATTGATTTCATTCTTCTACATGCTGACCTCCAGTTGAACCAGCACCATTTGCTGAAAATACTGTCCTTTTTCCAGTGGATGGTTTTAGCTTCTTTGTCAAAGATCAAGTGACCATAGGAGTGTGGGTTCATTTCTGGATCTTCAATTCTATTCCATTGATCTTCCTGCCTGTCTCTGTACCAATACCATGCAATTTTTATCACTATTGCTCTGTAGTAGAGTTTGAGGTCAGGGATAGTGATTTCTCCAGAAGTTCTTTTATTGTAGAGAATAGTTTTTCTTATCCTGGGTTTCTTTTTATTTCAAATGAATTTGCAAATTGTTCTTCCTATCTCTATGAAAAATTGAGTTAGAATTTTGATGAAGATTGCATTGTATCTGTAGATTGCTTTTGGCAAGATGGCCATTTTTCTATATTAATCCTACCAATCCTCAAGCATGGGAGATGTTTCCATCTTCCTAGATCTTCTTTCTTCAGATATTTCTTGTCATACAGATCTTTCACTTGCTTGGTTAGATTCACACCAAGGTATTTCATATTACTTGTGACTATTGTGAATGACGTCATTTTCCTAATTTCTTTCTCAGTCTGCTTATTCTTTGAGTAGGGGAAAGCTACTGATTTGTTTGAGTTGATTTTATATCCAGTCACTTTGCTGAAGTAGTTTATCAGGTTTAGGAGTTCTGTGGTGGAATTTTTAGGGTCATTTAAGTATACTATCATATCATCTGCAAATAGAGAAATTTTGACTTCTTCCTTTCCTATTTGTATCTTTTTGACTTCCTTTTTTTGTCTAATTGCTCTGGCTAGACCTTCCAGTACTATATTGAATAAGTAGGGTGAGAGTGGGCTGCCTTATCTAGTCCCTGATCTTAGTGGGATTGCTTCAAGTTTCCCTCCATTTAGTTTGATGTTGGCTATAGGCTTGCTTTATATTGCTTTTAATATGTTAAGGTATGGACCTTGAATTCCTGATCTTTCCAAGACTTTTAACATGAAGGGATATTGAATTTTTTCAAATGCTTTCTCAGCATCTAGCGAGATGATCATGTGGTTTTATTCTTTGAGTTTGTTTATGTAGTGGGTTACAATCATGGATTTCCAAATATTGAACCATCCCTGCATTCCTGAGATGAAGCCTACTGGATCATGATGATGAATATTTTGATGTGTTCTTGGATTTGGTTTGCGAGAATTTTATTGAGTATTTTTGCATCAATATTCATAAGACAGATTGGTCTCAAGTTCTCTTTCTTTTTTGGGTCTTTGTGAGGTTTAGGTATGAGCATAATTGTAGCTTCATAGAAAGAATTGGGTAGTGTTCCTTATGTTTCTATTTCATGGAATAGTTTGAAGAGAATTGGTATTAGGTCTTTCTGGAAGGTCTGATAGAATTCTGCACTAAAACCATCTGGTCCTGGACTTTTTTTGGTGGTTAACTTTTAATGACTGTTTCTATTTCTTTAGGGTTTATGGGACTGTTTAGATGGTTTATCTGCTCCTGATTTAATTTTGTTACCTGGTATCTTTCTAGAAAATTGTTCATTTCATCCAGATTTTCCAATTTTGTTGAGTATAGGCCTATGGAGTAGGATCTGATGATTTTAAAATTTCTTCAGTTTCTTTTGTTATGTTTCCCTTTTCAGTTCTGATTTTATTAATTTGGATACTGTATCTGTGCCCTTTGGTTAGTCTGGATAAGGGTTTATCTATCCTGTTGATTTTCTCCATGAACCAGCTCCCAGTTTTGTTGGTATTTTGTATAGTTCTTTTTGTTTTTACTTGGTTGATTTCAGCCCTAATTTTGATTATTGCTCTTGGGTGTATTTGCTTCTTTTTGTTCTAAAGCTTTCAGATGTGCTGTCACGTTGTTAGTGCAAGCTCTATCCAGTTTCTTTTTGTAGGCACTTAGAGCTATGAGTTTTCCTCTTACTACGGCTTTCATGGAGTCCCACAAGTTTTGGTATGATATGTCCTTATTTTCATTAAATTCTAAAAAGTCTTTGATTTCTTTCTTTATTTCTTCCTTGACCAAGTCATCACTGAGTAGAGTGTTGTTCAGTTTCCACATGTATGTGGGCTTTCCATTGTTTTTGTCATTATTAAAGACCAGCCTTAGTCCATGGTGGTTTCTTAGGGTGCAAGGGATTATTTCAATCTTTTTTTATTTGTGACCAATTATATGGTCTATTTTAGAGAAGGTACCATGAGTTACTGAGAAAAAGGTATGTTTTTTTTATTTTTATTTTATTTTTTTATTTTACAATGAAATGTTCTATTGATATCGGTTATATCCACTTGGTTTATAACTTCTGTTAGTTTCATTGTGTCTCTGTTTAGTTTCCGTTTCCATGATCTGTTCATTGCTGAGATTGGGGTGTTGAAATTCCCCACTATTATTGCGTGAGGTGCAATGTATGCTTTGAACTTTAGTAAAGTTTCTTTTATGTATGTGGGTGCCCTTGCATTTGGGGCATAAATGTTCAGAATTGAAAATTGATCTTGGCATATGTCTGATTGTCCCTTTTAAACAAACTCTTTTGGATGCATTTTTGTAATAAGGCTTATAGATTTAATAGGCACAGGAGCTGTGTGATGATAACTTGTTGTAATGCATCATACAGAATGAGAAATTTCTAGCACAGTTATAGGCAGGGAGGATGAAAGGTATTAGAAAAGCTGAGCAGTTAGTGTCACTTAGAGACAAGGATCAGGAGAAGTCAGAAATGTCTTGGGTAAGTAAAAGAAGTGCCCATTTAGCAGTTCAGAGAAACAAGACCATGGAGAAGAGCATCTAAAATTGGAAAACCATCAAAGACATTATGACACAAAGAAGAAGACGGTCATCATTTGAACAGCTAAGTGGCAAACACAAAATTGCATTTATTTGATTATTGATCAATGAATAATCACAGTTAGTATTTATATTTATACAATGAAGATATTTACTTATTGAGGACCTAACTATGAGCTTTATATATAGTATAGGGTACTGCTGAGTTGTTGGCTAATTCCTCCTTGGTTACTTCAAATTAATGTATTCATTTATGATTTATGGAACTTTACACAATGCCCTTCAGAATTACCATATTTGAGTCTGGGAGAGTAGAGCCCTTCCAAATGTCTAAGTTCTTGCAGTGGACCCCCATTTCAGTTTATTCTCACAGGCCTTATTTTTAGGCCTTATTTCTCACTCGCCCCTTTTTAAACAAGTGTTGGGCACCAAAAATGTTGGGGACCGCTCTATCAGTGTTGGAACCCGCACTGCCAAAAGCCTTGGGGGCTAAATTGTTAGAGCCCACACTGCCCCAAGCTGCTCTGGTACTCAGGTCAGATTTTAGCAAGAGAGAGTGAGGATGGACATGAGGAATGGAGACCAGACAGAGTGTGATTTAATCCTGGTTATTCTTCAGTCTCTATTCCTAGTCCAAGTCCCAAGTCTTGAGTTTCTAGTCCTTAGTGCTAGTTCCAGTTGCTAGTCTCTTTCCCAGTTCCAAATTCTTTCTCCAAGTGCTATGTGCCTAACCTAACGTCTACTAACTAACTCCAAGTTGTACTGAACTCTTCTGTCTGACTCTCACCTTTTATATGTCTCACTTCTAAGTCACGCCTTTAAGTCATGCACTTAGGTCGTATCTCTAAACCACAGCTTAAGTCACACCCTTAAGTCTCAGCTCTAAATCACACCTTTTAAGTCTCACACACCCAAGGGAAGATCCTGGGTAACTAAAACAAGATGTTATCAGTGTGTGCTCAGCTATTGTAGGCTATTGTACTCAAGTATCTTGCAAGAGTATATTCCATATATACAAATCCAGAAATCAAGATTCATACAGCAGACTTAATCTTTATTTGGAAACGTGACAGGTTGTAATGTTATTTAAATTTGATATTTAAAAAAAACATGATATACATTCATACAATTGTCATCATTGTCAATGATAAAAATAACCCTTATGTCTTCTCTGAGCACTGATTTCTCACACAGTTCCATCCCAGAGATGCTATAGGGTATTTAAATAGGGTCATCTGCTATTCAACAAAATTAACCCAGGGCTGTACCTCACCTGTGGCAAAGAAACTCAGGCCTGGTTAGCACTGAACACAAACTACTCACAATGGAGTTGGTGCTTAGATGGGTTTTCCTTGTGACTCTTTTAAAAGGTAACACACAAAGAAGAGACTCTGTTTGTGTAAGGGGACATGCATAAGAAAGACAGTGAATATATGTGAGAGTTTTCTGACTATGATTCTCTCTGTTTTCAAGCATACATTGTGAGGTGCAGTTTCTAGCATCCGGAGACACATTGGTACATCCTGGAGGATCCATTAAACTCTCTTGTGAAGCTTCTGGATTCGCCTCCAGTGATTACTGGATGGACTGTGTTTGCCAATCCACAGGGAAGAGGCTAGAGGGGTTAGTAGATATTAAATATGATGGGAGTATAAAAGCAAAAAACTATCCAGAGTCTGGGAAGGGTAGATTTGCCATCTCAAGAGACAATTATAAGAACTTATTTACAAATGAACAATCTGAGAAAGGAGGAAACTGCCTTATATTACTGTTCAAGAGACACAATGAGGAAAGTAAATTGTGAGCAAAGGCACAAAAATTCAACCAGGTCCTCATGGCCAGCAGGGGGCACTGGCACACAAGGAGCTCCAGGTTAATTGAAGAGGAGGATTGTGTATGGTAAAAATACTCTGAGTGGTTTCAAATAAATGTATATTTAATTCTGATGGGCCTATTTAAATCCTGCATGCATTTTGTTTTGTTTAGAACAAAATGCATAGAATTAACACAGCAGATGTAACTCTTCTGTGGGCACCACAATCTCTTCCTGAGGAAGCATGAAACCAACAATTAGTTTTAAAAGAAATGAAGTTGGAGGGAAGGTTTTTTTGTTTTTTTTTTTTCATTTCTCTGATGATTAAAACCCATGCCAGAGATTACTGAAAGAACAGTGAGAATCAAGACCTAAGTACATTATGAGAGCTTCAGTAAAGGGCTGAAAAATACATCCCAGTATATTCTACTCAGAATGTTTGTTACGACAGAGTATTATTTAATATTGTATAACTAATGTTAAATTCCACAGTCAGTTCAGTTGAATTCTGCCATTCCTTTCTGATAGCGATTCCTCAGCTGAGCAAGAAGGAGATACTCCTCTTGTATGCATTAAAGCTACAGCACATCCTATAGTGATAGGGCATTGTTCTTGTCAAGGACGTACACTTTACCCTCTGCGATTACTAATGGTAGTTTTTTATATGGGTTTAAATAGGAAAGACTTCCTGTTCTTACTGGTGCTGCATGCAACAACTTACCTCCCTGGGCTGCGGGGAATGCATCTTTCACTCCTGACTCACACTCCTTAAGTCATGTGATTAAATAGGTGTTCCCATTCTAGCATAACCAAGGAAGAACTGAAGAAATATGAAAGTAGAAAATAATTTAGGCAATGTGTGCCCCCCAAGTGTTGTCAGAAATATAAATGAATATTTAGAAGTGTGTGAAAGCTGACTGTTAAAATGTTGCCTTTGCTGCTGAATTAAGGAAATAACCACAAATACCAGAAAAGTTCCTTTGAACATACATAAAAAAAAAAAAAAAAAACAAAAACAAAAACAAAACGATCGCTTTCCTCCCAGATTCCTTAGTACATCTGATTGTTATTACTTTTTATAAAGGCTCATGTAGACACTAGGGAAAATTCAAAAACAAGTTCTCTGGAATAAAACTTATTTATGGTGCTTAATGACATACCAGTGAATACTCTCATTGTTCCATAAACTTCACATACTTCCCATCATGGACAAGGCTAGGAACTCTCATCCTGAGGAAGTCAGAGGTATGCGATGATGAGTGATTTCCTGTGAGTGTTGGTGTCTTCCTCCTGCAGTTAATCCGACTTCTCCTTGCTTATCGTAACATTCAGTCATTGTTCTTTTGGAAGTGAGGAGCTCGTACACACCGTGATAAATGATGGAACTGTATGTGCAGGAATTTTAATATTTATTGGTGCAGGTTTTGTATATCTGGATCCATCACGCAGAGATTATCATTCTGCTGTTATGGCAATGTCGAGACAGCCTTTTGATATAAATCATAGGAGATTTGTGAGCGACTATCCATTCCAAAATCAGATATCTTGTCAGAATTTTGCTGATCTGGCATTATAAAGAAACACAATATGATCAGAAAGATTCCAATACCTCCCTCACCATGCAGTTGTTGTGATGTCCCTACATCTGCTTCTATGCTGCTCCGACCTTCTGAAAGATGACAGAGCATTGCAAAAGGCTCCAGCAGACTATTATGAACTGACAAGAATCTAATGGATCAGACAGTGCAATCATTCCATACATGAGTGAGATCAGATACAGAAAAAGGACATTTGGTTATCCACTGATTTGTCTGAACAATCCACAGAATTCTACTCTCCACCTTTGAAAGGCCAAGAAAGAACTGATTCAACAGTTAGATAGCTGTGATACTTTGAAAATTTTTATAGTTTCCTTGTGTAATGGAAAAATATTCATAAAACATATGAATGCTAAACATGTTTTCAAGTTTTCAACATCATGACCTATCAAGGAAATGTAAATTAAAAAGTTAATTTGAGATGTCATCTGATCCAAGCTAAAATAATATTTATTAAGGAAGCAAATGACACAAAATGCTGATGAGAAATTGGTGAAAGGGGAAACATAATGTGTGGTTGGCTTAACCTGTCATAGTTTCTATGGAATTCTGTCTGGAAATTCTCCCAAAAGGAAAAAAGTAGTCATTTGACCTACCTAGATCCTGCCTGTGCATACAGCTCAGTCTCTCTCTATATATAGAAATATATGAGACCATCTGTGCAAAAATAAGAAGATGGGGTACCAAGTTTTAGGAAAGATGGAAACACATTCTGGGTTGGTAAAAAAGAGAAAATTAGAAAGAGTGTATACTTACTAATAAGAAAGCTAGGAGTCAGAAACACAAGTGTGAATTGAAAATTGTCACTTACATGAGACGTTAAAAACTCAGAGGAACAGGGAGTGGTTGGTCTAGGAAGGGAAGGTGTGATGATGTCTAGAAGGGTTTCCTGTAATTTCTACAGTGCTAAGCCTCTCTTATTCTAGACACACACTATAGGAAGCCAGAGACAGTGATGGTCTTATTTAATAACCAAGTATAGTCAATATTTATCCTTCCCAATTAGGATGGGAAAGCTGAATCCCTGCATGCAAATGTTTCCTCTTGCTCTAAGTTAAATACACTCCTGGGCTGTGAGATATCATATCTCTCACACTGAAGGTTGATTTCTGAAAAAAGGGGGTATAGTCTAAAAGATGGGATGGTTGAGTCTTGTGTACCTGTTGACAGTCCTTCCTGGTAAGTGATGCCATTTCATACATGTGTCTGTTAGGAGGTTTCAAAATGTGTGGCTGACAGAACTGACTTTTCTCTGAAATGATCCTGTCCAAGGAACAGCTCCAGGAGTCTGGACCTGGCCTGGTGAATCCCTCTCAGTCACTGTCCCTCTCCTGCTGGGTCACTGGCTACTCTATCACCAGTACCTACTGGCACTGGATCTAGCAGTTTCCAGGAAACAAATTGTAGAGGATGGGTACAGAAGCTACAATGATGGCATTAGGTACACACCATGTCTCAAAAGTCTAATCTCCATCACTAGAGACACATGCAAGAACCAGTTCTTCCTGCAGTTGAACTCTGTGACCACTGAGGACACAGCCACATATTACTGTGCAAGAGACACAGTGTGGAGTCTTCAGTGTGAGCTCAGACATAAACTTAATTTGAGATGTCATCTAATCCAAATATCAATGATATTTATTAAGGAAACAAATAAGGGGCAATGCTGATGAGAAATTGGTGAAAGGGAAAAGACAATATATGGTTGGTTTAACCTGGTGTAGGTCCTATGGAATTCTGTCAGGAAGTTCTCACTAAAGGAAAAATAAGTCATGTGACCTACCTACACTTCTACTGTGCATGCAGCTCAGGACTCTCTACTGGAAACATATGAGATCATCTATACAATAAGAAGAGTATGTATCAAGTTTTCAGAAAGATAAAAACACATGTTATGGCTGGGGAAAGAGAAGAAACTGGAAACAATGTGAACGTACTAATAAGAAAGCGAGAAGTCAGGAACCCAACTATGAAAGGAAGGTTGGCACTGACTTGAGACTTTAAAATTCCAGAAGCTGAAGATGGTTTATAGGTAGGTTGGTCTAGGATTGGAAGGTGGGATTGTGTCTAGATGTATTTCCTGTGATGTCTACAGTCTTAGCGCTCCCTTGTGGGGCTGTGAGAGACAGCTGGTACCTGGTTGAGCAGGCTTTTAACCCCAGAGACCCTCAGGGAAAATAGAAGTTTGCCTTGCTCCTGAGCCCCTGGCTCCTTTCACATAGCTACTGTCCCCCACAGAGAGATCTGTGGCCTCCTCACTTTTACTAGCCTCTCCACAGGTAAAGGACATGACTACAGGCCACAGAGTCTCAATATAGATCTCCATATTTATGAGATATCTAAAGGCCAGAGGGCATAGCCAATTAAGCATTCCTTCCCAGAACCTCCTCCTTGTCAAAGGTATTTAACCTCAAGCACACCCTGAGAATATTAGGGTATAGTTTCATCCATTTTATACCATGACAATAAATATAGGCCATGGACTATCTCTCTTCTTTGGAGCCCGCAGTGGGGAACCATGGAAAAAGTTTTCAACAAAAGAGCCACTGTGGGGCGCTGAGCTATGAGACACAACCTGGGCAGCTGGTAGAAGGAGCTTTTGAACCCTGGAGACCCCCTGGGACAAAAGGCATTCAGCTCTGTTCCTGGGCCCCTGGCTCTCTCAGCTTCCACTCTTTACAGCCCCTCCCACAGAGAGAGGTCTATGACCATCAGGTCACTTAGAAATAGTGCCCCAGGCTCTCCTCACATGCATGTGAGGCATCCTCAAAATTTCAGACCAAGCCAATGGGATTACCTGCTGCTAAAACCTTCACCCACTCCAAATTGTATATATTGAGCTTAATTGAGAAGTAAAGGCGCTTGCAAGAATCATCCCTTTGTTCGAGAGCTTCTGTCCTGGATCCTCCCCTTTTGGCCAGCTAGCCAGGGGCCCCTCACCAGCTCGAGAGCTGGTAACACTGGGCAAGAGATCTGCTCTCCTTCCCTGCTACCTAGCTGGCACCTCCCGGGTTAGAAAAGAGATGTAACACTTCAGAAGATGCCGGCTCTCCCATAGCACCTTTGGGGTTCTCTCTCTGCTGCAGAGAGGGTGACAGGCAGCAGCGGACCTTCCCTGCTGACACGCTACCCTGGACCACCCACAGGCAGTGGCAGCAACAGAGACAACAACGGCTGTTTGCACCCTGTCCTCTGCCAAGCTGGAGATTTTGTGAGACCCCATCTGGAGCTGGGTCTGACAAGCCACCTTCTAATCTCCCACCAATGACCTCTCTCCATTTCCAGCCATGAAGGCCACAAACTCAAGCAAGCAAGCCAAGCTAGACTTGACCCAGTCAAGCAAGTCTTTGAGACCAAGAGTCTCATCCCCACTGGATGCAACCAGAGCTTCTCCTCCTCATCCCTCCAGCTGCAGGTTGATCCAGCCAGTACATCTCCACTGTTTCAGCCCTTCTGCAGCCCTCGCTGGTGCCTGAGAGCCCAAGGGCCTAAGAACCAGTCTGTTCTGGCCATCTCTTGGCCCAAGGACCCCCAACTCAAGAACTCTGGCCCCTGCGAGACCTTAGCTTGTGTTTCCTCAACCCCTGGAGCAGAGTCCCATGGCTTCTCAACAGCTAGATGTCTACCCAACACCTGCATGGAATGAACACAGTCAACTTCCCACTTGTGCCTCTCTGAGCTGCAACCCTAGCCCCTTGAGAAGGGTAGATGCAGAACCCACAATTCAACCCAACAGGACCCACACCTGGGCAAGCTGCAGCCCAACACTCCCTTATCACAGACTCATATTATAGAAAGTCAGAGCCTGTGATGGTCTTACTTTAATAACCAAGCGTACTTAGTATTCACCTTCCCCAATTATGAAGGCAAGGTGGCTCATTACCTGCAAATGTTCCTTCTGTCTCTAAGTTAAATCCCCTCCTGGACTATGGGAGTTCATCTCTCTCTCACTGAAGGCTGATCTCTGAAGAAAATGGAGTGTAGCCTAAAAACTGAGAATGTTGAGTCTTCTGTATATGGTGGCAGCCCTTCCTGGTGAGTGCTCACATTTTATACATGTGCCCATTAGGGTTTTTGAAAATGTAAGGCTCATAGAATTGACTCTTGTTCTCTGAAGGTATTCAGCCTGGGGTGCAACTACAGGAGTGTGCACCTGGCCTGGTTAAACCCTCTCAGTCATTGTCCATTATTACTTTGTCAATGGCTACTCCATCACCAGTGATTATGACTGGAATTAAATATAGAAGTTCCCAGGAACTAAAATGGAGTGGATGAGGTACGTAATCTACAGTGGTACCACTGGCTACAACCCATCTCTCAAAAGTCAAATCTTCATCACTAGAGACCCATGCAAGAACCAGTACTTCCTCCAATTGAACTCTGTGACTACTGAGGACACAGACACATCCTTCTGTGCAATGTGGGGTCTTCCGTGTGAGCCCAGACACAAACCTCTTTGTAGAGCAGCTCTGCACCAACAGGGGACAGGCAACATACACCAAGCATAGGAAATCTACTTTAGGGTAGGTTAAAACAAAACATTTGCTGTACAGGAAGACACATTAGTGCTAAGATCTTCAGTTAATACAATGCCCACATCCCCCTAAAACTCCTTAAATTATACTCAGAAGTTTTCAATGGCAACCCCCTTCTGGAGGCTCCTCATACCAGCCCACCTGAAGCAGAATTGTTCCTTTCTAAAGAACTGAAGGGAAAAAAAACAAAGAGAAGCCTGAGAGAAAGGAAGCCCAGTGACTGGCCCAACTTGAGATCCATCTCAAGGGGATGCTCCAAAGTCTGACACTGTTACTGATGCTATGGTGTGCTCATAGACAGGAGCCTAGTGTGGTTGCCCTCTGAGAAGCCAAAAAAAAGCATTTGAATGAGAAAAATGCAAATATTTACACCAATGGACAGAAATTGGGAACCCCTAGGGATGAATATGGGAAAGCTGGAAGAAGCTGAGGAGGAGAGCAACCTCATAGGAAGACTAGCATTCTCAACTAATGTGGCCCCCCTTAGATCTCTTAGACACTTGAACAACAACCAGGTATTATATATGAGCTTATATGATATCCCTCTACAAATACACAGCAGAAAACTGTGTTGTCTGGTCTCAATGAGAGAAGATGCATCTACCCCTCCAGAGACTTGAGGGCACAGGGAGTGAGAAGGTATGATGGTGTGGAGTGGGAGAGGTTGGTACATCTTCTTTGAGATAGGGGGAGGTGGTGGCATGGAATGAGAAACAATCAAAGGGAAGCCAAGGATGTGGATAAAAGCTGGACAGTAAAAAAAAAATAGATTAATGAATAATAATTAAAATACTTTCAAATAAATAAAAGCATAAAAAAAGTATATATGTAATCTGGAAGACAAATTTGTGATATATTTTATACTCTGCTTACACCAGTGAGAGTATATAATCATTAATGATTCCTGCAATGTGAGTTCACAAAAATCTTGTTTTAATTACTTTTCTGTTGATGTTTTAAAACACAATATACAAGTCAACTTATCAAACAAAAGGTTTAATTTGGTTTATATCTCTACATTGCTATAACATGGGCAGCAGGGCAGCAAGCAATCATGCTAGCCAGGGCAAGTGAAGATCACGAAGCTATCAACAAGTAAGAAGTAGAGTTAAGGAACTCTGTGAATGGTGTAAGTCATTTCAGATGTTAAGGCTGCCTTCATTGACATATTTTGTCCAACAGAGACACACTCCCTAATCCTTCTTATATAGTTTCACCACTGTCTCCAGCTTCACTCTTTCTTCCTCAAGAGCATCCTCCATGCAAAAAAAGACCCTACAAGTCTGAAGGCCAAGTCCTGACTAAAAACCTGTAATGTCCTTCTCATAGGAGCCTTCTTTGGGGTGCAGGTGTCTTGGGCAACTTCTGTGCTTTCTATCTTCTCCATGCTGTGAGTGTCCAGAGACAATCCAGGGAGCTTCCAGCTACCTAGCAATAATTTGGACACTCAAAGGCATCCGATGGCATGAGCTCACCAGCTATCAGATTCTTTGCATTTCTGGTTGTCATCCAGTAAGCAGATTATCATGGGACAGAAAATAATTCTTTTTATCTATGTTGATGTGTACACATTTTACTGATTCTTACCAAAAAGAATATCCATCCTAGTTCAGGGGATAATGTCTACATCATATAAATGACTAAAGCTGCTAGATAATACTGATCTAAAAGCAGCTGAAGAAAAAAGTTATTCTTATAAAAACAAAGAAATTAGATGTAAAAAGGCATAGCACAGAATAAATGTCTCTCACCATCAATACAACAAAATTCAATGTCAGGTGATTTATCCTCATGTATTGTGGCTACGTTAAGGATAAAACATGCGTTCACATCTGTGACTATGTTGATATTTACACCAGGTTTCACGTATATGGATGCATAGAATGTGAAATTGTAAATGTACAGGCATCTGATGTCACGTAAATTTGCTTCAAATAAAATATATATTCATGATTTCAAAAACTAAAATAAACATAATTAATAGTTTTCCCATCAGTCTTTGGACAATTTTAGAACTTTATCAGACAAGTCTAATTGTGACCAAGTATTTTCTCAGAGAAAATCTGTACACAGCATGTATAAGTACAAATGAAGACACTTGGGATAATACAGCAGACCTAAGCCTGATCTGCTAAATATAAGAGTATGTGATACTACTTAAATTTTGTACTTTAAAAAGGGCATAACATAACTACTTATAATTGTCATAATTCTCAGTGACAAAAAAACCATTGCATCTACTCTGAGCACTGTCTTATCACACAGTTCTACCCAGAGCTTGCTATATAGCAAGAAGTGATGCAAATAGGGACTTCTGCCACTCAATAAAACCAGCCCAGTGCTGAGCCTCACCACTGTCCTCACCTGTGGCAGAGGAACTCAGCACTGGATTTCAGTAAGGTCACCCATTCAAGGATTAGCACTGAAAACAGGCTACTCACTATGGAGTTGGGGCTTAGGTGTGTTTTCCTTGTTGCTCTTTAAAAAGGTAACACACAGAGAAGAGACTTTGTTTGTTTGAAAGGACATGCATAAGAGGAACAATGGATATATGTGACAATTTTCTGACTATGATTCTCTCTGTTTTCAGGCATACAGTGTGAGGTGCAGCTGGTAGAATCTGGAGATGGCTTGTGTAGCCTAGAAGGTCCATTAAACACTCTTGTGAAGACTCTGGAATCACCTTCAGTAATTACTGAATGAACTGGATTCTCCAAGCTCCAGAGAAGGGGCCACAGTGGTTAGCAGATATGAAAAATGATGGTAGTGCAAAACACTGTGCAGAGCCTGTGAAGGGCTGAACTGCCATCTCCAGAGACAATTCTAAGAACTTATAGTATCTACAAATGAGCAGTCTGAGAAATGAGGACACTGCCATGCATTACTGTGCAAGTGACACAATGAGAAAATGGAACTTTGAGCTCAGGCATAAAACTCTCCAGACGGTGCTGATGGCCAGCAGAGGGCCCTGGTACACAGGGAACTCCAGATCTAAAGAAGTAGAGGACTGTGGATAGTAAAATATTCTGTGTCTAAGTGGTCTCAAATAATATTTCACACTTTTCAGAAAAGCTCTACAGAGCCATGCATTCTAATCAAATCTAAAGAAATATGTCTATAATTCTGATGTACATATTTAAATATGTGGTATACTCTGTTCTGAATAAAATTCAGAGCTTTAACAGGACAGATATGACTCACCTGGAGGCACCAGGATCACAAAGTGAGGAAGAATGGAACCAACAAGTATTTTTAAAACAAATGAAGCTTCAGTGGTCGGGATTGGTTATAGGACTTCTCTAATGATTAAAACCAAAGCCAGGGATTCCAGGTACACCTGTGAGAATACAGGTCTAGATGTGTTGTATGACATTGAGTAATAGTCTAAGAAATACATCCAAGGGTATGATATTGTCAAAATATTTGGTTTCAAATAGTAATGTTCTGTACAGAATCACCAATATTAAATACCGCAATCAGCTCAACTGTATTCAGCCTTCTTTTTCTGCCAGAGATTCATGTCTAAGAGCTTAACTCTTTGGGGGCAGGAAAGGAGTTTGTCAATCCTTTAATTATGTGATTAAACAAGTGTTCTCACTGAAACATTCTAGCATAACCAAGGCATAACTGAGGAATACAAACAGTATAATAAATTTAGGCACTGAAGTGTGTGAAATACCATAGATAAAATGATGCCTTTGCTACAGAAGTTAAAGAAATAACAAAAAAACTCATGCAAGTTCCTTTGAACATAATAAATAAAACTGAAATT